>JAKCPI010007712.1:0-11987 GCA_023213315.1 Euborellia annulipes
TACACTGTTAAAAATTTTCGAGCCAGATTCATACACATGTATAGGAAGTCTGTTACACAAACTGTTTATGAATATTCATTTTGGGTATATGAGAAAGGTCATATACCAAAAATGAATTTTCACAAACCCAGATATGAAATTTTTCATATTCGGGTATATGAAAAAATTCATTTTCGGGTGTATGAATAAATTCATTTTTGGTATATGAAATTTAAATTACGGGTTTATGAATAAATTCATTTTTGGTATATGAAATTTAAATTACGGGTTTATGAGAAATAATATACTTTTTTGTGAAAAATGAAAGTAGGAGAACTTTTAATTATAGACCACATATTTGTATTAAATATTTATTAAAAATATATAAATACTGTACAAATATATATATTTTTAATAAATATTTAATACAAATATGTGGACTATAATTAAAAATTCTCCTAATAATAATATTTCAAACCACAAAAGCTTTAATAAACAAAAATTAAAGTCCTTACGAGTTTATACTTTTGAGGGAAAGTGAGTGGTCTAGGTGAAATAATAGTTTTTTTTATTTATTTTATTTTTTATTTATTAAAAAAAAATTATATTATATTAAAATATACAATTTTACTAAATAATAAAACAAATTAAAGTATTAAAATAATAAATTTGTATCAAAAAATAAATTTTTATACATTTCCAAGTAAATTAAACACAAATACAAATCATTTTAATAATTTAATACAAAAAATATGTCGATTTTCATCTTCTTTGAGAAGTAATAAAGAGTTACATTTCATTTGCAGTATGATTGGAGTTTATTCCCTGGTTGGAGACTAACCTCACCTGAAAAATGACAAACAATAATTGATTTGAAATTGAGAAAAAAAAAATTTCAATGAAAAAATTAAAATTCAATACTTACGATTTTGTTAGTAAAATGTTCCTATTTCAATATATTGATTAAATATTTATATTTCATTTTAAATAATAATACACGTTCAATTATCTATGCGTTAAATCAGCTACTTCAAAAACAGAATTTGGTGCCAACCTGGTGCCAACCTAACCAATTTCTTGTATATTTTAAAATTAATTATTTTGGTGAAATTGTTAATTTTAATTTTAATTTCTATAGCTATTTAGTTGAATTACTTTATAAAAATTATTTAATTAGTATGACTTCATAAATATTTAAATAGTTTAGAGCGCGAATTTCAAACCAGAATTTAATCAATATAGATTTTGGAAATGAATTTTAAAAGAATAATTTCAAGTTTCCTTAAAATAATTATAAAATAATATTAATACAAATTCCTTGAGGTAGTCGAGTTATTTGAGAACGTTTAGACCAGGGATTCTCAACTTGTCGCGGTACACTTTTAACGATTTCAAAATTTGGCGGCACACAAAGAAAAAGATAAGTTTAAAAGTTGGTAATTTGTTCATAAACTTTTATATTAATTTTAATTCACATTCTGGGTGTATTAAAATTAAACTACGAAAGTATGTGAAAAAAGAAGGAAAATTCATATTTTTTTTAAAGCGATACTTATTCATATACTTGTATATTAATTTTAACTCATATCCTAGGTCTATTAAAATTAAACCACCAAAGTTTATGAGATATGAATGAAAATTCATATTTTTTTTTACAGTGTATACAAGGCAGGGCCGCTACCAACTACGCCGAGCCCGAGGGCCAAATAAAGAATGAAAAGAAAATTATTATTATTCCATTCCAATTCAGTGCCTGCTTCAGGATTTGTTTACATTCATGGAATACACAAATGAAAAGAATACATAAATATTTCTCTATACATTTCTTATGGGAGAAATCGTAATTTTAAGAATTAATAACTCAAATAATTATAGGAATTTCGGGACGAAAATAATTTTCCTATAATCCCGAGAAGATCCTCTTTATTTCATTTCAAAATTCCAAAGGGAAGTTGCCCAAATAGAGCGTGATAGACAGACAGACGGACATTAGCGATAATTAAAGTTTCAGTTTAAAAACAAAAGTTTCAAAAGCAGATTCCTTATAATAATATAGAAAAATTTATCCCATTTAGGCCTATCGATGCACTGCACGGAGGGACTTCCATTGGTGACCCTTGAATAAAAATTCTTGATTTCGAGTAAAACGGTGTATTTGTGCACCTTCATCTGGTCCCTTCTAGCGTACAATTATTTTAAATATGTTGCCACCCCCACCTTTTTACTTTCTCTTACCTCTATATATGTAATATATATATAGAGAGAAAGTATTGGATTCATGTCAAAAATTCGATGTCGAGATTTTGATGGATCTTCACGTTTTGAGGTCCCCTGAATCCAAAAAAGTGGTTTTCGCGACATGGTCGTCTGTGGGTGTGTGTGTTCAATTTTAAGCATGAAGGAATGAGCTATGAGGCTGAAATTTTATATTTAAGTTAAACACCCCCCGGGAGCGTGAAAATAAGCTTTTAATCAAAATCGGCCAAAAAGTACTAGTACTTTACTGATGTACTTTTTCAGTTTTTTTCTATTTTCTCTAAATATGCTCCAACGATTTTTTTTTTTTAAATTCAAAAATCAATTATTTTTTAGATACTCTTTAAAATGTATATTCTCATTTTGGCATTGAAATTTTCTGAAGACCACTTTACTCTTGTACTCTATAGAAAAGATAGGAGAAATGGTTGCCATGGTAACAAAATATAAATATTCTCCCAGACTACTTTTTTTTTTTTTTTTTTAAACATTCACACTTTTTTCTCATTCACACACACATTCACACAGTCTTTTCGGCAACTGAGGCCATTTAAGACTTTTTACGATAATCAGTATGTTTAATATATCAATTGGGGGGTCCAGGCATTTTTATTTAAGTCATTTGGTATTCAAATGCCTTAAATAAAATTATCGGACTGCCTGGGGTCCGAACCCGAGACGTTCGGTATAGAAGGTAGGCACGCTACCAACTACTCCAAGCCCCTTGGGCCCTAGACATACTTATAAATTTTACATCTGCATTCAAATGTACCGTACTGTCGGGAACTAAATATATGTCGACACAAAAAATCTGGTGTGACAAGCACAGAACACAACTTTCGATTACCGAAGGTAAGAGAAAGTTGTGTGCTGTGCGCCAGTCACACCAGATTTTTTTTCAAAGTTTTTCTGTTTTGAGTTGTTCTCTTTAAAGTCAGAGTAATTAACTAAAATTGCACTGACCCGCAAAAATTTCAAAATTTCATTTGTTTTTTTTTAATCTCTATTTTGACTTAAAACATCGTTTTTAATCTAATTTAACGAATTATTGGTAATGTCGAAAGATTTTATAAAAAAAAAAAAAAATAGAAACATTCAAGAGAAAAACAATTTTTTTTTAAATGACATTACGTCAAAAAAAAAAATAATTATTTTTCAATGTTCTTTTTAAAGTGGAACTTGTCCGATGATTTTATTTAAGCCACTTGGATACCAAATAGCTTAAATAAGAATGCCTGGACCCCTAATATGTGTATATTATCAATAACGGATATCGTCTAAAGTCTTAAATGGCCTAAGTTGCCGAAAAGACTGTGTGAATGAGAAAAAAGTGTGAATGTTTAAAAAAAAAAAAAAGTGGAACTTTTATTTGATGGCCTCAAATTTTTTCGCTCTTCTATCGGCACGTTAAAAGCCGTGACGCTACAAGCCATGACGTCACAGGCCGTGATGACAAAAATTATTAATATTTAATTTTATTATAAAATAATTAAGTTGAAATTTAATATAATATAAGTTATATGACGAATTATAAAAAAATAATTGTGAGATTTAATTATTCAATTTTTAAATTGATAAAATATAATTTTTAAAATAATTTAAAATGATTCAAATCTTCAATTACTAAATAAATATTGTTCTCAGTTTTTAACATGCGTCTATTGGTTTCCCATTTTCCAATTATTAAGTTAAGATTAAAAACGCGATTTTAATACCCTTTATTGAATAATTTTCTGAAAATTTTCAGTTAAACGCCTACATACCGAAAAAATAGTTTCACTTGCATCGTGGTTTCATAAAACCACACAATGATTTTTTTATTTGAAATTTTAATTTTTACTTTCTCTTACCCTATATATGAAATATATATAGAGAGAAATTATTGTTTTATTATAATATCTTCTTGATTAAGTTCGTCACTATTCCTTGGAATATTTATTTCGTCCTATTATTCATATATTGTATGTTTAGACTCAAATAGCATCACTTGCATTTTTATTTGTGGTCTGATTAATACATCTCCCTCATCTCCAAAAAAAAATTTAAATTTTAAATTTGATTATTTTTTATTGAATCGCTAGGATGTTCAGGTGTAGGGTAGAAAGATGTGCAAATGAAAAAAACAAAGCAAGAAGTGTACAGCACCTAGTGAAATATTTTTATTACCTCAGCCCAAGGCGCGGGCTGTTTTCTTTCTTCATTTGAACAAATATTTTTAGTTATTCTTTCTTGTGAAATTTTTCCCTTGGAGGGGGCTCGGATTCTTTATTTATTTTAAATTTACATAGGGCATCCACCACAATAGGCTTTTAATGGATTCTTTAAATCATTCTTTTTTTTTTTATGAGCCCATTTATCTTAAAACCTAGAGGAAAAAGAATAAGTGAAAATAATTTTTTTTTTTTTCATTAGAGGTTGGATCTCCTCATTGGGCTCGACCCCGCCTGCTCTTCTCTGCAACCCCTAAAAGACACTCTCAATTAGTTAAAAATTGAAAAAAAAAAAAAAAAAAAAAAAAAAAAAAAAAAAAAAAAAAAAAAAAAATCAGTCAAGTAGTTTCGGAGTTGATGCGTTATAAAGTAAAATTTAAAATCTCACAATTATTATTTTATAATTAAAGATATTTAGGCCTATATTCAATTTTAAATTTCACAATTTAAATAGTAGATTATAAATCTGTCACACTTTGTTTGGGCAAATTCCCGTTGGAATTTTGAAACGAAATTTTGCAGTCTTATAGAGGACGTTATAGAGAGGTGAAAAAAGAACTCAGGTCCCCAAATTCTCAAAAGGGAGAGGCGAGGAATATTCAAAATTTGGCCATAGAAAAGCATTGAGTTTTGTCTTGACTTTTCAAAAATTAAAGACAATTAAAATTAATTAAAATAATTAAATCTCTCAAATGAAAAAATAATAAAAATTGTTATATAATTAAATTTTTATTTTTATTTTTTAAAGGGGTTCATTGCCCTCGGGGCATGGCGTAGAGGTTAGCGTGCTAACCTCATATACCAAACGTCGCGGGTTCGGACCCCAGGCAGTCCGATGATTTTATTTAAGCCAATTGGATACCAAATGGCTTAAATAAGAATGCCTGGACCCCAATATATATAATTTAATAATAACGGTTATCGTAAATGTCTTAAATGGCCTAAGTTGCCGAAAAGACAGTGTGAATGTGTGTGTGAGTGTGAGTGTGAATGAGAAAAAAGTGTGAGTGTTTTAAAAAAAAAAAAAAAAAAAAGGGGTTCATTGGTGTAGCGGGCTAGGGTGCTGGCAGGGCCGCAGACTGACTTGACGGCCCCCCCCCAAAAAAACTCAGTTTTTTTTAGTATTTAAAAGGCTATTGTGGCCTTCATGCCAACAATTTTTTACAAAGTTTTTGACACAACTTTTGAAATAGTTATACATAGCATAAGATACTTATTTAAATAAATTAAATAAAGTTAATTAAAAATTTCCTAAGCAAAGACCCAGCTAGCAGAGACCCGTCAAAATGACGTCGGAAACTGGTCAGAGATGACCAGAAATGACGTTATGTTTGACGACAAAATGACCTAAAAATCACGGACTAATGTCACAGACCGATGACGACATTTTGAAACGTCAAAAAAACGAGATTCCGTGACTTTTTTTTGACCTTTTTATAATCTGATAGATAAATAAAATGAGAAACAAACTCACATATAAAATTAAATTGTATTAATAATATAATATAATTATAAAACACATCAAGAGTCGCGGGAGCGACTCGTCGCCGAGCATGTGAAAAGCAAAAGAAAGCAAAGAAACTCTTAATACTACCATTTAGTTGATATTCCAATAGATGCCAATGGCCCATTGCATTTAGATGGACGAGTCGTCCCTAGACTATATTATCAAGAATGATTTTAAATCCTTAATAAAAGATAGGGACGTGAAAAAATTTTTTTGAGAAACTTTTCTCTTTCTGGGCGAATATCTCAAAAAGTTTTTAAGATATCGGAGCCAAATTTTTTTTATATTAAACTAGAATAAATAAGGATTATTTTGAGCACAAATTCAAAAAAAAATTCCAGTCCCAAAAAGAATGGCAGAGGCTCAAAGTTGAGATTTTGCCGATTTCGGAAGGTCAAAAGTTAGTCTCTTATTTTTTCCTTTTTTTTTTTTTTTTTTCTTTTTTTTCTTTTTTTTTTTCATTCTTTTCTTCAATTTTCAAATTTTTAGACAAAGCTACAGGTTTCCCTGCTGGACCGATTTGGATGAAATTTAAAATACAAATAGATACTATCAAAAACCCGATACCTTTGATATAAAATTTCATTTTGGATCAAAAGTGACTTTTTGAGAGGTATTCAAAATTTCAAATTTGTCCTATCTTTAACGTGGCGAAAAGACAATTCTAACTATTTTGCTCACTGATGACGTCATCTATGAACATATCTATTAATATTAGTAATTTTCATCCCTAATGGAATAAAAAATTTTAGGATAGATCCCTTCAGATAGAAATACAATAGATTAACGTGATAAGAAGTGCTACCAACATAACAAAAATAAAAAACCTAAAATTTTATAAAATTTGGTGAAATCCTATCTTTATCGTTTCGAATGGATACCAAATGATGTATTTACATTCTACTAACATAACAAAAATAAAAATCCTAAAATTTTATAAAATTTGGTGAAATCCTATGTTTATCGTTTTGAATGGATACCAAATGATGTATTTACATTCTACCAACATAAAAAAAATAAAAATCCTAAAATTTTATAAAATTTGGTGAAATCCTATGTTTATCGTTTTGAATGGATACCAAACGATGTATTTACATTCTACCAACATAACAAAAATAAAAAATCCTAAAATTTTATAAAATTTGGTGAAATCCTATGTTTATCGTTTTGAATGGATACCAAACGATGTATTTACATTCTACCAACATAACAAAAATAAAAATCCTAAAATTTTATAAAATTTGGGGAAATCCTATGTTTATCGTTTTGAATGGATACCAAACGATGAATTTACATTCTACCAACATAACAAAAATAAAAAACCTAAAATTTTATAAAATTTAGGGAAATCCTATGTTTATCGTTTTGAATGGATACTAAACGATGTATTTACATTCTACCAACATAACAAAAATAAAAATCCTAAAATTTTATAAAATTTGGTGAAATCCTATGTTTATCGTTTTGTATTAATACCAAATGATGTATTTACATTCTACCAACATAACAAAAATAAAAATCCTAAAATTTTATAAAATTTGGTGAAATCCTAAGTTTATCGTTTTGAATTGATACCAAACGATGTATTTACATTCTACCAACATAACAAAAATAAAAAACCTAAAATTTTATAAAATTTGGTGAAATCCTATGTTTATCGTTTTGAATGGATACCAAACGATGTATTTACATTCTACCAACATAACAAAAATAAAAATCCTAAAATTTTTATGAAATTTAGGGAAATCCTATGTTTATCGTTTTGAATGGATACCAAACGATGTATTTACATTCTACCAACATAACAAAAATAAAAAACCTAAAATTTTATAAAATTTAGGGAAATCCTATGTTTATCGTTTTGAATGGATACCAAACGATGTATTTACATCCTACCAACATAACAAAAATAAAAATCCTAAAATTTTATAAAATTTGGTGAAATCCTATGTTTATCGTTTTGTATTAATACCAAATGATGTATTTACATTCTACCAACATAACAAAAATAAAAATCCTAAAATTTTATAAAATTTGGTGAAATCCTAAGTTTATCGTTTTGAATTAATACCAAACGATGTATTTACATTCTACCAACATAACAAAAATAAAAAACCTAAAATTTTATAAAATTTGGTGGAATCCTATGTTTATCGTTTTGAATGGATACTAAACGATGTATTTACATTCTACCAACATAACAAAAATAAAAATCCTAAAATTTTTATGAAATTTAGGGAAATCCTATGTTTATCGTTTTGAATGGATACCAAACGATGTATTTACATTCTACCAACATAACAAAAATAAAAAACCTAAAATTTTATAAAATGTAGGGAAATCCTATGTTTATCGTTTTGAATAGATACCAAACGATGTATTTACATCCTACTAACATAACAAAAATAAAAAACCTAAAATTTTATAAAATTTGGTGAAATCCTATGTTTATCGTTTTGAATTAATACCAAATGATGTATTTAATTTTTACTGTTTGGAATGCATATTAAAATATCTATTCATGGGATAACTTAATATTTAATAAACAAAAATTATTAAATAATATTTAAATGCAATATTTCACAAAAAGAAGTGAAATCTCAGCCAAAAACATCGGAGATGCAAAAAGGGGCGCCTCGCATTATTTTTGCCCAGCGTCGAGGTGAAATCAAAAAAATGCGCCTCGCTTTTCTGATTTATATAAAAGCGAGGATATATGAAACAAATAAAATTCTGTAGGGGTTTTATTTAAGTGAAAATATTTCCTCGCTTTTATATAAATCAGAAAAGCGAGGCGCATTTTTTTGATTTCACCTCGACGCTGGGCAAAAATAATGCGAGGCGCCCCTTTTTGCATCTCCGATGTTTTTGGCTGAGATTATTTTTTACATCTCTTCTCTATCCATATAAATGACAAAATAGGAAAGTTGAAATTTAATATATATATGACTAATTATAAAATAATAATTGAGAGATTTAATTATTCAATTTTTAATTTTAATTAGTACCTATATCGATATTTTATTTTAATACTTTTGTAAAAACGCGATTTTCTATACACTATTATATAAAAATCTGGTGTGACTGGCGCACAGCACACAACTTTCTCTTACCTTCGGTAATCGAAAGTTGTGTACTGTGCTTGTCTCACCAGATTTTTTGTGTCGACATGTATTTAGTTTCCGACAGTAGGGTACATTCGATTTTCAAGATGTAAAATTTATAAGTATGGCAAAATATTTATGTTGTTACCATGGCAACCATTTCTCCTATCTTTTCTATGGAGTACAAGAGTAAAGTGGTCTTCAAAAGATTTCAATCACAAAATGAGAATATACATTTTATAGAGAATCTAAAAAATAATTGATTTTTGAATTTAAAAAAAAATCGTTGGAGCAAATTTTGAGAAAATCGAAAAAAACTGAAAAAGTGCATCAGTAAAGTACTAGTACTTTTGGTCGATTTTGTTCAAAAGCTTCGTGTCACGTCCCATGGGAATGCCTAACTTAAATATAAAATTTCAACTTCCTAGCTCTTCTCGTTCTTGAGATATTTTGTTCACAGACAGACACACAGACACACAGACAGACAGACAGACAGACCATGTCGCGAAAACCACTTTTTTGGATTCAGGGGACCTCAAAACGTGAAGATCCATCAAAATCTCGACATCGAATTTTTGACATGAAACCAATACTTTCTCTCTCTATATATATTAACATATATATAGAGGTAAGAGAAAGTAAAAGACAATGTTACAGACTATAGCCATTACAGGATCATCATTATTTATAAATTCAACAGCAATAAAAGACATGACTTCATTAACTGCCACCATAGATAATAGACTGTCAGTAACTGAACCGGTACGATCCTTTGTGTGTGCTAACAGTTGCGCATGCGCGAAATGCATGTGCATGCGCTAAATGTGTGCGCATGCGTATTAAAATAAAAATATGGAGGTAAGAGAAAGTAATAATAAGTGTCGTGATCGGTACCTGATCGGTACGTCTTTATAATGTGATATTTTGCACGTTTTAAAGACGTTACAAAAAAGACGTTTTATTTTAGGTTTTAATTAGTCATTTGACGTCTTTTGACCAGTTATGACCAATTTCGGACGTCATTTTGACGAGGTTCTGCTAGCTGGGTAGTTGCAATAATTTATCGAGGCCAGATCCGGACAGAGGATTTCCGAAGGAATCTGAGGGTATGAAAATTTTTTTGAAAATTAGCCACCAAAATCTGCGCTTTTAGCTATCCTGAGTGGTGAAAAAGATCAAACTAGATTTGAGCTTAAGGGGCCCGGGCCCCCTGAGGAAAAAATTTCAAGAAAATGATAATTTTTTTATTGAAATTTTAAGATTTGAGCTTAAGGGGCCCGGGCCCTCTGAGGAAAAAAAATTTCAAGAAAATGATTTTTTTTAATTTAAATTTTAACCATGAAAATTATTTTTTATTAGAATTTTAAGTTGGGAGCTCAATGGGCCCGGGCCCCGGGGATATAGCCCCCCTGTCTGCGGCCCTGGGTGTTGGCCCTCTATAAAGAAGATCCCTGCTCAAACCCTGGACGTGCGGTATTTTTTCATTAGATAAAAATATTATCAAATCCTCAAGCAGGCACCGGAATATAGGATCCCACCACAATAGCCCCAGGCAACTCCACGAGGAGAGGGAGTTGCTGTGACATCCCGTCCTGTGGAAGGGACGTAAAGAACGTTCCAAAAAAAAAAAATATATATATTTTCTTAAAGGGTCTTGAATTGGGTAAAAACAGACTGCCACCATATACAAAGAACCCTCATGTGGAACGTCCCCCGGCTGCCATTCAAACCAAATACACAAATATGGCCTCTGCAGCCGAGAGGGCAAAATTAAATTAAAAAATAAAAATCCAAGTTTTGTATTATCTCGTGTGTCCCCGGCATCGGTCAAGGGCACTAAGCAAATCACTCAGAAAATTTAAAAAGTTCACTTACATGTTAGTCACATTTTTTTTCAATTTTTCTATAAAAAATTTCCTACGATAAAATAAATCAATAGATTTTTTTTTTTTTTTGTATTTCTAAGAGTTGGTTTCCAATATAAACGAACATCAAAAGATAAATCTTTTTTTTTTTTATATACATATAAAATACACTCATTTTTTTTTTATCTCTCAATCCCTTTTTATAATAAATAACATTCAAAAAAAAAAAATCTTTTTTATTTTTTATTATGGAAAATATTAGATTTTTTTAATTTGACATTTCTTTTCATATCTATCATTCAGAGAAGTTTTTTTTTTTTTTTCTTTCACCTATAAATTATTTTATCGAAGGGTTTTATTTATGTTTTATTTTTTTTTTCTTCTTCGTCTTTCTATTTGAAACGTGCTCGACGTTTGACCTGCCGGGCAAAAAATCAATTTGCACTTTAAATGTTCGGGCAGATGTTGATGTTTTATTTGGGTTGTCGTCAATAGACAGTGATTGATAGAGTCATCTCTAAAAAAAAAATAAAACCCATCAAGCTACTCGGCCCTAAGATAGTAGAGATGTATTACTTGAACAAGAAAAGAACGAGTTCTAATCATGATTGGAAAAAAAACAAAACATTTTGCTCTTAGGCGTTGAAAAGATGTTTTTGGTCCTTCAAAGAATTAATTCATGTATTAAGGGGGTTCAGGAGGGACGTCTAAACGTTATTTAAAAAAAAAAACTAGACTATTATAAGGAATTTTTCAATGCGGTTTTTTTTAAATGAATTAAATTCTTAAGAGATTATTGGGACATCGAGCTATAATTTTTTTAATGACTTATTAAAAATTAATTTTTTTGTTATCAAGCAAATACAAAAAAAACAATCTGTCCCGATAATCTTTAATTTTTTTTAATTTAAAAATGAATTTATTGTTATTATTAATCACATATTAATTAAGAAATTTTTAAAATAAGCTTAGATGATTTATTTAAAAATCAACTGTCAAATTAGTTCAGCATTCTTGCAATAGATGGCAGGCTAGTCTAACAGCCGATCCCCTTTTGGCCTATATT
>JAKCPI010007713.1:0-11497 GCA_023213315.1 Euborellia annulipes
CCTTGGTATACAAAGCAGGGGCGCTACCAACTACGCCGAGCCCGAGGGCCAAATAAAGAATGAAAAGAAAATTATTATTATTCCATTCCAATTCAGTGCCTGCTTGAGGATTTGTTTACATTCATGGAATACACAAATGAAAAGAATATATAAATATTTCTCTATACATTTCTTATGGGAGAAAATCGTAATTTTAAGAATTAATAACTCAAATAATTATAGGAATTTCGGGACGCACTCTTCCTGTAATTCCGAGACGATCCTCTTTATGCATGGACTTCCAGGTGACCCTTGAATAAAAATTCTTGATTTCGAGTAAAACGGTGTATTTGGTGCACCTTCATCTGGTCCCTTCTAGCGTACAATTATTTTAAATATGTTGTCACCCCCACCTTTTACTCTCTTCTCTTACCTCTATATATGTTAATAGACTATATATAGAGAGAAAGTATTGGATTCATGTCAAAAATTCGATGTCGAGATTTTGATGAATCTTCACGTTTTGAAGTCCCCTCAATCCAAAAAAAGTGGTTTTCGCGACATGGTCGTCTGTGGGTGTGTGTGTTCAATTTTAAGCATGAAGGAATAGAGCTATGAGGCTGAAATTTTATATATAAGTTAAACAACCCCCGGGAGCGTGAAAATAAGCTTTTAATCAAAATCGGCCAAAGAGTACTAGTACTTTACTGATGCACTTTTCAGTTTTTTTCTATTTTCTCTAAATATGCTCCAACGATTTTTTTTAAAATTCAAAAATCAATTATTTTTTAGATACTCTTTAAAATGTATATTCTCATTTTGGCATTGAAATTTTCTGAAGACCACTTTTTACTCTTGTACTCTATAGAAAAGATAGGAGAAATGGTTGCCATGGTAACAAAATATAAATATTCTCCCATACTTATAAATTTTACATCTGCATTCAAATTTACGGTACTGTCGGGAACCAAATATATGTCGACACAAAATCTGGGGTGACAGCACAGAACACAACTTTCGATTACCGAAGGTAAGAGAAAGTTGTGTGCTGTGCGCCAGTCACACCAGATTTTTTTTTCAAAACTTTTTCTGTTTTGAGTTGTTCTCTTTAAAGTCAGAGTAATTAACTAAAATTGCACTGACCCGCAAAAATTTCAAAATTTCATTTGTTTTTTTTTTTTAATCTCTATTTTGACTTAAAACATCGTTTTTAATCTAATTTAACGAATTATTGGTAATGTCGAAAGATTTTATAAAAAAAAAAAAAAAAATAGCAACATTCAAGAGAAAAACAATTTTTTTTTAAATGACATTACGTAACAAAAAAAAAAAAAAATTATTTTTCAATGTTCTTTTTAAAGTGGAACTTGTCCGATGATTTTATTTAAGCCACTTGGATACCAAATAGCTTAAATAAGAATGCCTGGGCCCCTAATATGTGTATATTATCAATAACGGATATCGTCTAAAGTCTTAAATGGCCTAAGTTGCCGAAAAGACTGTGTGAATGAGAAAAAAAGTGTGAATGTTTAAAAAAAAAAAAAAAGTGGAACTTTTATTTGATGGCCCCAAATTTTTTCGCTCTTCTATCGGCATGTCACGTTAAAAGCCGTGACGCTACAAGCCATGACGTCACAGGCCGTGATGACAAAAATTATTAATATTTAACAGGGGGGTTCAACTCAATGCTTTGCTCACGTCGCTAACGCCCCTCCATTTCCCCTCAAACGCCACCGAATTTTTGAACCGCTAAATTCAAAATTCTTTTGCATGCAGTGGGCGGAGCTTGTGCGGTGGGCGGAGCTTAACTGGTTCAAAATATTCAAAATTCTATTGTATAGATTATTCGTAAATAATACATATAATATATGCTAATTTTTTTTTGTGTCCATTTTATATCAATTTTCTGGAGTTGGTATAGGCCTATATATATTATATATATATATATATATATATATAGATATAGATATATAGACCTATATCAACACCAAGGAAATGGATCAAATTATGTAGAAACAGCCACAGAAAATAATATTTAAAGATTTCTCTTTAAGTTACTTGTGGTAATTACAAGTTAACTCCTACTGACTACCACAAGTAACTTAAAGAGAAACCTTGAAATATATATTATAAAGAGAGGATCAGGATAATATGTTTGGGAGAAGGCAGGAGAACGGATAGAAAACACCACAGGTTGATAAGAAATTATTGGGAAACATTAAATGATTTGATTGAAACTTTGAATCTGCTTATATGACAGAAGAGACTGGAAGAGACTGACTTTGAATAACGGTTGGAATTGGACTATGTCACCCTTACAAAAAAAAATTGTTTCATCAATATTATTTTTGTTTTCTTTTCTCTTGTTATTTATTTATTCATTTTGTAAAATATTTTTGGTTTTTGTTTTATTGAAATATAAAAATGATTTTTATATTTGGAATTAGGTTCTTTTTTTTGACTAGTTTTAAGTTGGTGTATTTTCGGTGGCGTTAAGCCACGCCTCCAAAAGTTAAGCGACAGCCGGCCCAATTCGAGTCGGAGCCCCTGATATTTAATTTTATTATAAAATATTTAAGTTGAAATTTAATATAATATAAGTTATATGACGAATTATAAAAAAATAATTGTGAGATTTAATTATTCAATTTTTAAATTGTTAAAATATAATTTTTAAAATAATTTAAAATCCAAGTTGGTTGGATGAATTGGAGAAGGGTTTCTGGAGTCCTATGTGATAGAAAGGTAAATGCTAAGGCTAAGGGGAAAATTTTTAAAACGGTAGTGCGACCCGCAATGATCTATGGCAGTGAGACCTGGCCGATAAAGAAAGCACAGGAAAGAAAGTTGGATGTGGCGGAAATGAGAATGGTGAGATGGGCATTGGGAAAAACAAGAAGGGATAGAGTGAGAAATGTGAAGATCCGAGGAATGGCAGGGGTGGTGGAGGTATCCAAAAAGACCCAGGAAAGTAGGCTGAGATGGTTTGATCATGTGATGAGAATAGAAAAGGAGTATGTGGGGAAAAGAATGTTAGATTTGAAGGTGGAATGGAAGAGACCAAGGGGAAGGCCCAAAAGAAGATGGATGGACTGTGTGACTGAGGACTGCAGGCAGAAGGGATTGAGGATGCGCAGGATAGGACATTGTGGAGAGGGAAAACAAAAATGAGCGACCCCTAGAAAAAAAAAAAAAAATAGGGATAAGCCACAGCGAAAGAAGAAGAATTTAAAATGATTCAAATCTTCAATTACTAAATAAATATTGTTCTCAGTTTTTAACATGTCTCTATTGATTTCCCATTTTCTAAGTTAAGATTAAAAACGCGATTTTAATACCCTTTATTGAATAATTTTCTGAAAATTTTCAGTTAAACGCCTACGTACCGAAAATAAGTTTCACTTGCATCGTTGTTTCATAAAACCACACAATGATTTTTTTATTTGAAATTTTCATTTTTACTTTCTCTTACCCTATATATGAAATATATATAGAGAGAAATTATTGTTTTATTATAATATCTTCTTGATTAAGTTCGTCACTACTCCCTGGAATATTTATTTCGTCCTATTATTCATATATTGTATGTTTAGACTCAAATAGCATCACTTGCATTTTTATTTGTGGTCTGATTAATACATCTCCCTCATCTCCAAAAAAAATTTAAATTTTAAATTTGATTATTTTTTATTGAATCGCTAGGGTGTTCAGGTGTAGGGTAGAAAGATGTGCAAATGAAGAAAACAAAGCAAGAAGTGTACAGCACCTAGTGAAATATTTTTATTACCTCAGCCCAAGGCGCGGGCTGTTTTCTTTCTTCATTTGAACAAATATTTTTAGTTATTCTTTCTTGTGAAATTTTTCCCTTGGAGGGGGCTCGGATTCTTAATTTATTTATCTTAAATTTACATAGGGCATCCACCACATTAGGCTTTTAATGGATTCTTTAAATCATTCTCCTTTTTATGATTCCATTTATCTTAAAACCTAGAGGAAAAAGATAAAGTGAAAATAATTTTTTTTTTTTTTTTCATTAGAGGTTGGATCTCCTCATTGGGCTCGAGCCCGCCTGCTCTTCTCTGCAACCCCTGAAAGACACTCTCAATTAGTTAAAAATTGAAAAAAAAAAAAATCAGTCAAGTAGTTTCGGAGTTGATGCGTTATAAAGTAAAATTTAAAATCTCACAATTATTATTTTATAATTAAAGATATTTAGGCCTATATTAAATTTTAAATTTCACAATTTAAATAGTAGATGATAAATCTGTCACACTCTGTTTGGGCAAATTCCCGTTGGAATTTTGAAACGAAATTTTGCAGTCTTATAGAGGACGTTATAGAGAGCTGAAAAAAAAAAAAACTCGGGTCCCCAAATTCTCAAAAGGGAGAGGCGAGGAATATTCAAAATTTGGCCATAGAAAAGCATTGAGTTTTGTCTTGACTTTTCAAAAATTAAAGACAATTAAAATTAATTAAAATAATTAAATCTCTCAAATGAAAAATAATAAAAATTGTTATATAATTAAATTTTTATTTTTATTTTTTAAAAATTTTTTGACATTCACCTTGCCGTGATTTGTTTGTAAACAAAAAAATTTTATTTGCTCTCTAATTTTACTAAAATTTCGTGTTATAAATCATTTATATTTATTTTATTAGTGTTTAAAAAGTGTTTTTAATTGTTCTTCGTACGCTTATATAATTTAAACCGCGCTTTGAAATGGCCCCGGGCCAGCGGAGTCAAACCCGGCCAGCCAAGCCACCAACCTCAAAAAGACCAAAGGACAAAAGTCCTCCAGAAAAGCCAAAAGAAGCGGAGCCCCTGGCATCCAGCTCACCCTGTGGAAGGGAAGGTAAGCGCCGCCGAAAAAATAAAAATGTGTCAAATGAAACAAACATTTCATTTATTTCTACTTTAAGTGTGACTAACTTGGATGCATCTTTTGAGAGCTCCAAAAATGAAACCTTTCTAGATCCTCCAAATTCACTAGAAAAGCCTCCACCAATTGTAATAACTGACTATAAAGAAAATGCCTTAGCCCTATTTAAAAAGTTAAGAACCTTGGCAAAGGACACTATTGAAATTAAATGTACCCAATCCAAGGATTCAGAAAGAATATACGTGAAAACAAAAAATACTAGAGATTTTAAAGAAATATTAAACTTTCTTAAAATACACAAAATATATTATTACACGTATGGCCTCAGGGAGGAAATTGCCACAAAAATAGTCCTTAAAGGTTTGCACAGCTCTGTATCCTCTGATGACGTAGAAGAAGAGTTAAAATCTCTCGGTTTTCTGCCATTAGAGGTTATACAACTAAAGAAAAAAGGCACATCTATAAAAATTCCAATTTACATAATTAAATTTCTTCCGAAAACAGACGTCAAACCTATTTTCCAAATTAAACAAATCTTTTTCACCAAGGTCTATTGGGAAAAATATAAAAATCAAAATAGAATATTGCAATGTTTCGCTTGCCAGGCCTTGGGCCACTTAAGCATCAATTGCAACCAAAAAATCAGATGCCGGAAATGCTCCAAGGAGCACTTAACCGAAACTTGCAGTTCGCCGACATTAAAATGCGCGAATTGCGGAGGTCCGCATGAAGCGAGCCTCCCCGAGTGTCCCGCCAAAATTAAAATTTTGGAAAAACAATCTGAAAGGAAAGCAAACCAAATCACTCAAAAGATAAATCAAGTACCCCTACTCAATACGGAGAATTTTCCAACCCTACCCCAGAAATCTTCTTTCAAACAAACATTTGAGAAAATCGAAAAAACTTCAAATGTGCCCTCTCAAATAAACCAAACGCAAGCAACTCCAACACAGTCCTGGCCAAAAACAAACGCCCAACAAAATAAAATAAGCCAGCACACATGCAATGAAACAAACATTAAACATCTCTTTATCGAAATGCTAGCAATAGTCTTTAGATTAATAGAAGCCAAAAGTACAGACGAGCGCAAAAACATTCTCCAGGAGGAGGGGGATCGCATTCTAACAAAATGGCCTTAACATTAAAGCTAAACTTGGTATATTGGAATGCAAACGGCATTCAAAATAAAATAGCTGAACTGATCCATTTTCTAAATTTGAGAAATGCTCACATCTGTGCAGTCTGCGAAACCCTTCTTAACTCAAACAACAAAATATATCTCCCCGGTTACAAAATTTTTAGGTCCGATGGCCCAAGAGGCGTTCTTCTCGCTGTGAAAAATGAATTAAACCCAACACAAGTCAACTTACCATCAGTAAATCCTCTTGAAGCAGTCGCAGCCTCCATCTCATCCGAAACTGGACCAATAACTATAGTCAGTCTCTACAATTCTCCCTCTAGGCACTCTCCGTTAAACCGGGATACACTAAAATCCATATTAAATCTGAACTCCAAAATAATCATGCTAGGCGATCTCAACTCAAAACATACAGACTGGGGGTGTTCAAGCATCAACAAAAACGGACGCACTCTCAAAACTTTTTGCTTAAAAGAAAAAATAAGGCTATTCTATCCGTCTGAACCAACACGCTTTCCACCTGATGGGACTACAAACCCAAGCACCATTGACCTAGCCATGATTAAAGGAATTAGCTCACACAACGCAATAACAACAAGCTGGTACGCACTGTCTTCAGACCATAACCCCGTTTCGTTAAAATTAAAACATTCAGTTTATTCCCAAAAACACAAAATTTTTGACCTAACAAAAGCCGACTGGAAAACGTTCAGAATTTACATTAATCAAAATTTAAACTTAATAAAAATTTCGGCCATACAAGATATTGAAAATGCAGTAGAACATCTCACTCAAACAATACAGGACGCAGCCAAAGCAAGCATTCCTAAAAAAATTTTAACATCTCAACACCAACCGCTTCCAGAAGAAATAAAACAGTTAATCACCTTAAAAAACAGAATCCGAAAGATTTGGCACCAACAAAGGCAAAACAGCATCCGTCCATTACTCAACCAATTAACAGCCACAGTAAAACAAAAAATTGCCATCTGGAGACAAGAGCACTGGATGAATAAAATAAAGAACCTAAGCCCCGGATCTGGAACGCTCTGGAGTATGGCTAGGAGGCTACGAGGACAACGAGCTGAAATAGGACCCTTAGACGGACCAGACGGACGTACATACGAAAGACAAGACCAAACAAATATCCTAGCTTCCTCCTACGAAAATCAATTTATCAACAGAAGCCAATCAAAATTAACCTCAAGCAAAATTCTCAAAGAAAGCAAGAAACTCTTGGAACAAAGCCCTGAAGACCCTAAACCCGAACAAATTAAACCGAAACACATCAGGGAAGCAATTAAAAAATTGAAACCCCGTAAAGCACCAGGACCAGACGGAATATTGCCTATAATGATCAAAGCTCTCCCCGGAAAAGCCGTACTACTTCTCGCTCACATAATACAAGCCATCATTGACTTCAGTTACTTCCCAAAACCGTGGAAACTAGGAGAAATTATCCCTGTTGCCAAACCTGGAAAAAACCATCAAGACCCGAAAAGCTACCGTCCCATCTGCTTACTGAACATTCTCGGTAAAATTGCAGAATCCTTTTTATTGAAATGGCTACACAACGAAATTGACCGCTTAAATCTGATTCCACACTTCCAGTTCGGCTTCAGAAAATTTCACTCCACTACAGATCAATTAACCAGAGTTACAAAATACATAGAGAAGAACCTTAAATACAAAAAAGCCACAGGAATGATCTTGTTGGATGTAAAACAAGCTTTCGACCAAGTCTGGCACCAGGGACTGGCTTTCAAACTTTTAAAATTCGGCATTTCCAAAACCCTAATTGAGACCATTATGAACTGGCTGATTGACAGAAAGTTTTACGTTAAAATTGAAAACCATAAATCAGCAACAAAATCAATAAACTCCGGGGTACCTCAAGGATCCCTTTTGTCCCCATCCCTCTACATCCTCTTCACAGCCGACATCCCAACAGATCCACATGTTCAAATAGCCACCTACGCAGACGACATAGCAGTTTACTATAGCAACAAAAACTTCAAGTGCCTAACATCAAGGATTCAAAATTATACCAAGAACATAATAGCAAGTCTAGCATACTGGAAACAATCAATCAACCCCACAAAGTCCGAGGCCATTCTTTTCACAAAGAAAAGAAAATATCTCCACACCACAATAAATGTCGGAGGCGCCACTCTTAAATGGTCCCCGGTAACCAAATATTTAGGGCTCAAATTTGATAGGAGGTTAAACTGGAACGCCCACTGCAAAGCTGCCTACACAAACGGAAAAACAGCCAAAAAGCTCCTCTGGCCACTCCTAAATAGAAATAGTCCACTACCCATCGATCACAAAGTTCTCCTTTATAAAGCAATAGTCCGACCAAGAATCACATATGGCGCACCAATCTGGATAAATAGGGCAGCACCTTCCAGCATTAAACTACTCAAACGAATACAAAGCACGACACTTCGAACCATAGCAGCTCCACCACCAGGTATCTCAAACATCGAAATAGCCACAGCACTGGAAATAGAAGAACTGGACGCCTTCGCAAAGAAGATTAAAGAAAGACACGAGGAGAAAATGAAAATTCACCCAAATCCACTAATAACCAACCTAACATAAATTCACTTTTAAACAAAGTAAAAACTGTTCTTTTATTTTCTTTTATAAAAAAAATGTTTTAGGTTTTTTTAAAATTTTTTCCTAAAAATGCAAACTGTAACCCATCAAACTCGCCCAAATTACACTAAAAAGACTAAGGAAAAGAGGAAATAAAATACTCTCGAAGCCTTCATTTCAAAAATTGTAAAGTACATTCGCCTAGTGCGAGTCATTGTATGAAAAGAAACATGAAATAAAAACTTGTTATTTATTTATTTATTTTTTAAAGGGGTTCATTGGTGTAGCGGGCTAGGGTGCTGGCAGGGCCTCAGACTGACCTGACGGGCCCCCCCCCCCCCAAAAAAAAAAAACTCAGTTTTTTTTAGTATTTAAAAGGCTATTGTGGCCTTCATGCCAACAATTTTTTACAAAGTTTTTGACACAACTTTTGAAATAGTTATACATAGCATACGATACTTATTTAAATAAATTAAATAAAGTTAATTAAAAATTTCCTAAGCAAAGAGTTGCAATAATTTATCGAGGCCAGATCCGGACAGAGGATTTCCGAAGGAATCTGAGGGTATGAAAATTTTTTGAAAATTAGCCACCAAAATCTGCGCTTTTAGCTATCCTGAGTGGTGAAAAAGATCAAACTAGATTTGAGCTTAAGGGGGCCCGAGCCCCCTGAGGAAAAAATTTCAAGAAAATGATTTTTTTAATTGAAATTTTAAGATTTGAGCTTAAGGGGCCCGGGCCCTCTGAGGAAAAAAATTTCAAGAAAATGATTTTTTTTAATTTAAATTTTAACCATGAAAATTATTTTTTATTAGAATTTTAAGTTGGGAGCTCAATGGGCCCGGGCCCCGGGGATATAGCCCCCCCCCCCCCCTGTCTGCGGCCCTGGGTGTTGGCCCTCTATAAAGAAGATCCCTGCTCAAACCCTGGACGTGCGGTATTTTTTCATTAGATAAAAATATTATCAAATCCTCAAGCAGGCACCGGATTGGAATATAGGATCCCACCACAATAGCCCCAGGCAACTCCACGAGGAGAGGGAGTTGCTGTGACATCCCGTCCTGTGGAAGGGACGTAAAGAACGTTCCAAAAAAAAAAAATATATATTTTCTTAAAGGGTCTTGAATTGAGTAAAAACAGACTGCCACCATATACAAAGGATCATCATGTGGAACGTCCCCCGGCTGCCATTCAAACCAATTACACAAATATGGCCTCTGCAGCCGAGAGGGCAAAATTAAATTAAAAAATAAAAATCCAAGTTTTGTATTATCTCGTGTCCCCGGCATCGGTCAAGGCCAGTAAGCAAATCTCTCATAGAAAATTTAAAAAGTTCACTTACATGTTAGTCACATTTTTTTTCAATTTTTCTATAAAAAATTTCCTACGATAAAATAAATCAATAGATTTTTTTTTTTTGTATTTCTAAGAGTTGGTTTCCAATATAAACGAACATCAAAAGATAAATCTTTTTTTTTTTATATATACATATAAAATACACTCATTTTTTTTTTTTATCTCTCAATCCCTTTTTATAATAAATAACATTCAAAAAAAAAAAAAATCTTTTTATTTTTTATTATGGAAAATATTAGATTTTTTTAATTTGACATTTCTTTTTCATATCTATCATTCAGAGAAGTTTTTTTTTTTTTTCTTTCACCTATAAATTATTTTATCGAAGGGTTTTATTTATGTTTTATTTTTTTTTTTTTTTCTTCTTCGTCTTTCTATTTGAAACGTGCTCGACGTTTGACCTGCCGGGCAAAAAATCAATTTGCACTTTAAATGTTCGGGCAGATGTTGATGTTTTATTTGGGTTGTCGTCAATAGACAGTGATTGATAGAGTCATCTCTAAAAAAAAATAAACCCATCAAGCTACTCGGCCCTAAGATAGTAGAGATGTATTACTTGAACAAGAAAAGAACGAGTTCTAATCATGATTGGAAAAAACAAAACATTTTGCTCTTAGGCGTTGAAAAGATGTTTTTGGTCCTTCAAAGAATTAATTCATGTATTAAGGGGGTTCAGTAGGGACGCCCTAAACGTTATTTAAAAAAAACTAGACTATTATAAGGAATTTTTCAATGCGGTTTTTTTTAAATGAATTAAATTCTTAAGAGATTATTGGGACATCGAGCTATAATTTTTTTAATGACTTTTTAAAAAATTATCGTAATTATTTTTTTGTTATCAAGCAAATACAAAAAAACAATCTGTCCCAATAATCTTTAATTTTTTAAATTTAAAAAATATAATTTATTGTTATTATTAATCACATATTAATTAAGAAATTTTTAAAATAAGCTTAGATGATTTATTTAAAAATCAACTGTCAAATTAGTTCAGCATTCTTGCAATAGATGGCAGGCTAGTCTAGCAGCCGGTGCCCTAATAGCCTATATATCTTTATATATATAATTCTTCTGTACGTGTGTATGTGACTGAACTCCTCTAAACGACTGAACCAATTATGATGAAATTTTCTGTGTATGTTTGTGAGAGTCCCGGACAGGTTTTGTTTCACAAATAACAATAAGTTAATGAGTAATTAACCGTTAAAATAAGAAAAAAATAAAAATTAGGAGAAATAGTTGCCATGGTAACAAAATATAAATATTTACCCATGTTTACGATTTTTTTATTTATTTACATTTTGAATTCTAAAATATCGGCGTGAATTTTTGTCTGTGTACCGGGAGAGTCCCGGAAAGGATATTATTCACAAAAAATCTTAAGTTCATGAATAATTAACCGTTAAAATAAACTCTATATATATAAAAATGAAAAGGGAAAATGTATGTACCGGTATGTATATAAGCCGAAGGCGAGCAGGGGGGGTCCAGGGGGCGCAGCCCCACTAGACAGAAGCCCCGCCGAAGGCGGGCAGTCTAGTAT
>JAKCPI010007714.1:0-177474 GCA_023213315.1 Euborellia annulipes
GCTTTCGAAGTATTTATTTAAGGAAGAATTTGTTTTTACTTAATTGTCTACCTAATACTTACTTAATTGCAATAATCTAGGTATATATCAAGAGATTCTCAAAAACGACTATTTTCAAAAACTTTGCGGGCAGGTCGGCACGGGTTAACGTCAACGTAGGTGAATAAAATTTCATATATAAGTAAGGCTTAGTAGCTTGAAAAAAATTAGAGGGTATGCGTTCCGGTATTTAAAAAAAAATTTTTTTTTGCCCATATAAGGGACACCCTAATATATATATATATATTTTTTTTTTGAAAATTCATCCATTCAGTTTATTCTCTAAGCAAAAACGTTAACTTTTAACATCTTAAATCAGCGTTAATTTATTTTAACACCTTATTGCCTAAAATTGTTATTCTGTAAGCAAAAACCGCCCGTTTGGCAAACACTCACACTCTTGTTAAAAAAAAAACTTTTAACTCCAGAGCGTTAATATTTAGTCGATAGTGTTAAAAATTAATGTCATGTCTAGTGGGTGCCTTTAGTATTTTAACGCCCTATTTAATGCATCAAAATAGCGTTTTTAACCTTAAAAGTAAGGTTATTATTTTGACGGATTTGAGATAAAAACATGTTAACGTAGCTGCTATCGCTGATGTTATTACTTTACTTTTTAACACCCATTTTACGCTGTTAAATTTTAACGATTGTTTTTAGAGAATAGACCTGATAGGGCGTATAGAAATAAAACAAAAATGGTAAAAATTTAATTTTTCTTAATAAAACAAAAAAACATTTAATCATTTTTGGGTGAATTTGTGAATATAGACAAAACCCTGAAGATGACAAAATTAATTAACGTCTCAATTGTGAATTGGTATTTTATTGGTTGAACCTGCTCTCGGTGCCCAATTTAATTATTTTTAAAATAATTGGACTTAAAGAGAATAGCAAGAAGCAAAAAGGACTCAAATTAGACGCTCGAAGATCCCCGTTTAAGGCGGACTGCGCAGTTAAAATAGACTTTGATATTTTATAATAATTGTAATTTATTTATTACAAATTAAAATCTTTTCTTAGACCTGAAAGAAAATGTTAAACTTGTAGAGATATTTTTATTTCTTTTTTTTAATGAAAATCATTGGTTAAAAAAAAGCTTAAACTCCGGATAATCAAGGAACCGGATGATTAAATAATCCGGATAATAGAGCGAAACATTTAACACCCAGGATGTGCATTCAGGATTTATTTTTTTTTCTAATTGATTTAAAGGAGCTCTTCTGAATCTTATCCTCTTATTATTACGCTTGTTAGTCATATTAGCTTGTTTCTTTTTTGCTCCACTTAAACAGCATCCCTTTAATTGCGCGCTATTTCCTTGATGAGAGAAAAAGAGTGTGACGAGGAAAAAAGAAAACAAAAATAGCAAAGTTAAAAGCCACTCTTTGCATGACTTGGTACACTACTCGCTTATGACAAATTTGTCTCTCTCAAAATAAAGTTGATTTCATTTTCAATTAACTTTTTTTTCATTCAGAAAACATAATCATTTATCTCATCTTCATATAAAAAAAAATTCATAGTTTTAATTAATTAAATGTTTTTAATTCTAGATAAACCAGGGGAAAATTCTTCGAGAAAAAAAAACCCCATAAAAATCCGTAAAGTAGTTTCAGAATTCATTAAAAAAAATTTTTAATTGTTAAAATAAATCATAATTAATAGCAAAATGCGTTTAATTTTAATTAAATTATTATTTCATAATTAATTAAATTTTATTTACACAAAATTATAATAAACTAAATTTAATTAAATTCTTGATAATAAATGCGATTTAATTAGATCCATTAATTGTTGCGTATTTCTTGAGAAACTACTTGACGAATTTTTATGGGATTTTTTTTTTTATAACTCTAAATTTTAAATTTAAATTAATTAACTTTAAAATAATTGGTATTTAGCTCAACAAAGATATATTGAATGTCTCGCATTAATTAAAGATTAATTGACAAACAAACCATTAGTCAAATTCCAATATGACCTCCTTGTTGTTAATGCGCACATAAATTTTCATGAAGAAAATTGATATGTTACCGGAAATTGAATCTTATACTGTTTACACAAAAAAAGCGTTCAAAGAATATTTATTTAATGAATATCAATCGATTCTTTAAAAAAAAAAAAAATAATTCTCCCCGGGATAAGGGATTGATTAAATAATAAAAGGTGAACTCACTCGTTCTTCTGTAGATTGAGAAAAGTGATAGAATCGCCGAAACCAGTGAAGGCATCCTCAGCGATATAGGAGATATTATTTGCACGCAGGTTGAGGTGCCGAAGACGATGGAGGCGTCGTAAAGCGTCACTTGGAATTGTGTGAATGTTGTTGTAGCCCATACTCAAATACTGGAGACTATCTGCAAATCAAAGATTCAAACAACTAGCAACAAGTCCTTCTGAATTTAAATTACTTCTCAACAACAACAACAACAAAAAACACTTGCAAGTTTCTTCTCTCTTTTTTTTTAAACTCCTGCCCGTTTAACGCCTCAACTCCTAAGATTTGTTTGTATTTTTTTTTTTTTATTCAAACGTTTATGGAAGCATAATCAAAGAGAATGTGCAATTTTTTAAGATTCGGGATCGGAATATCAACATTTTTTCCACAGAGACAAAAAAAATTTTGTACCTGAAGAAGGCCACTGAATGTGTCACCGAAAAGTTCTATTTATTAAAATAAACCACATTTAAACTAAAAGTATTTTTATTTAATTTCTATTAACTGTGCTTTGGTAATATACAATCTATGTCAATTTTTTTTTTTTTTTTAACCCTTTTCGGCTACTGTGGGATTTGACTTTATTAAATTGCGACCGGGGGACGTTCAACACGGTGATGTCAATTTTCGAATTTCTTATTCCGTTTTTGAAATACAATTTATACTCTTTGCTAACGGTATAATAAATGTTAAGCTTCGGTCTACAATTCTCTCGGCATCACTCATTTAAGCTTCAAATGTTATTTTTTTTTTTTATTCTTGTTTTGGCTTTCCCGCCATAACAATATAAATACAAAAAACATTATAACAAAACCATGCATATAAAAAACATAATAGCAATAACATAATAACAAAAAAATCTGGTGTGACTGGCGCACAGCACACAACTTTCTCTTACCTTCGGTAATCGAAATTTGTGTACTGTCACACCAGATTTTTTGTGTCGACATGTATTTAGTTTCCGACAGTAGGGTACAATTGAATTCAAGATGTAAAATTTATAAGTATGGGAAAATATTTATATTTTGATACCATGGCAACCATTTCTCCTATCTTTTCTATGGAGTACAATGAGTAAAGTGGTCTTCCTAAGATTTCAATGACAAAATGAGAATATACATTTTAAAGAGAATCTAAAAAATAATTGATTTTTGAATTTAAAAAAAAATCGTTGGAGCAAATTTTGAGAAAATCGAAAAAAACTTAAAAAGTGAATCAGTAAAGTGCTAGTACTTTTTGGTCGATTTTGTTCAAAAGCTTCGTATCACGTCCCATGGGGGTGCCTAACTTAAATATAAAATTTCAACTTCCTAGCTCTTTTCGTTCTTGAGATATTTTGTTCACAGACACACACACACACACAGACACACAGACAGACAGACCATGTCGCGAAAACCACTTTTTTGGATTCAGGGGACCTCAAAACGTAAAGATCCATCAAAATCTCGACATCGAATTTTTGACATGAATCCAATACTTTCTCTCTATATATATATTACATATATACATAGGTAAGAGAAAGTAAAAAATTATTAGAATAACAAAAGTAAAAATTACATAATATGAAATATATATATAACAAAAACATTATAAGAAAAACATTAATAATTGTCAATATAAAAAAAGGTGAACCGTTCTATTGTACTGGTGAAGCAATTGCAATAGTGTAGATGTTAGCCAGATTACAGAATGGGTATAGACGAGAAGCCAGATTTTAGAATTTTAAAGAGCAAGATTGGGTGAATTTATATATTTCTTTAACTATAGGAGTTATTGGTTTTTTTAAGATGTCGCCTAACGTTGGAGGATCCCGGAAATGAGGTTCAATTTTTTTAAGAAATATTTCTCTTTTTATATTAAATATAGGACATTTTAGTAAGAGATGTTCAGGGGTTGCTGGCGTCTGGGAACAGCTGCAAAAAGGTGATGAGACTATTGAAAACCTATGGAGATGCGCTGTACAGGCAGTGTGATTAATCCTTAACCGATTGATTAAAATGATTTCAAATGTTAATATCACATTTTTTTTTTATTTGAGGGAAAAGCTTAAATTACGGCATAAAAACCCTCAATAGCCTACAAAAAAAAAATCATTCCCCGGTTATTTACCCCTGGTGCATCGTGCACGGAGGCACGCACCATACCCAAGTACCGGTATCTAGCGTAATTGCCATTAACCCGGTTCCAATGTTGGGAGTGAGAGGCCCTTCACCTCCCTACTCCCCAAAAATCAGTCCCTGATGGGACTGGTCTCTCCTTTCATCCTATTCTTTTTCTCGTTAATATCGGAAAATTAAAATTTCATAAATATGATTAATTATAGAATAATAATTGTGAGATTTATTTTAATTTTAACTTTTTCTTTCCAAGGCATTAACTGCAAAACTACTTGTAGGATTTTGATGGGGCGTTCAAATATTTACAACAAAAAAAAAAAACATTTTAAAATTACAATAGAGTATATATTGTAATTTTACATACATTGTATAGTAATTTTCATTAAAAATTGTATTTTTTCGAAAGCAGTTTGCGAATTCTATAATTACCACACAATTGCACTCTATTTGCAAAGACTTACTAAATTTAGTATGTTTTTTTGTTTATGCATTTTGTTTCCTATACAATTGTAAAATCAACAATTTTTTTTTTTACAGTGTATAAGAATATTTATTATTTTTTACATTTGAGAGATTTAATTATTAGAATTAATTGGTTTTGATTTTTCATAAGTTGAGATAGGACTCAATGCTTTCCAATGGGAAAATTATGAATTTTTAGAAATTTGTTGAGCCTCGCAATTTGAGAATTTTGGGACCCGAGCATTTTTATGTGCTCTCCGTAACGCCCTTTATAAGATACGAAATTTCATTTCTCATTTGTTCAAACAGTGTGGCATACAGACTCTGCTATTATATATACAGATTTTAATCTTGTATAGTGAGGGACAATATTAAGTCCCACCCATGCGTTTTCTACTTGTGATTATTTCATTGTTTTTAAAAAAATATTATATATTTTTTAATGGAAACTTTCATGGTTCAAACCTAGAAAATTTTCAATAAAGATTTTCATTTTCTTTTATAAAAACAATGAAATAATCACAAGTAGAAAACGCATGGGTGAGACTTAATTTTGTTCCTCACTGTACATCAATTTTAAATTTTATATTTTCAAGAAAAAATATTTTCTTAAAAAAATGCTGAGGGGCAACGCCACATTTCAAAACAAGTGTTTCTTATTTTAGAAAATTTACGCCCCATCTGCTGATGAATTTCTTTTCTACAGGCATTTTGTTCTAAGTTGGGGTCCCTCTAGGAATTATGTCTAAAATTAATAAACAAATCTTGTCTTAAATAAAAATTCCGTTTATCCAACGGATTAATAATATTAAAATAGCCGTTTGTTTTGGGAACATTTTTCCATTCATTGCAAAGAGTTTTTATTTGCGCACTCATAATCATTCACTCTTTTATTAGCATTCCAAGGTGCCGTTATTCATCATTTAATTTTCTATCTAAAATCACACAATCTGATTGATTTTTTAAACGCACCATTTTATATAATTTATTCTCAAACAAAAAAAGTAAGTTAAAAATAAAATGTATATTTTATTTATCTAAATTATCTAATTTTTAAATTTTTTTTATTAAATTTTAGTTTTTGAGTGAAAAAAAAAAAAAAATTTGAATAAAGTCTAGAAAAAATCGGTCTAAGATGAGAAGAAGAAGGAACGAACTTGAACCTGAACCTGAACCTGACATTCAAAACTTTGAGTTAAAAAATTTTTTTGAAAATGATGAAAAGACCGAAATTGAAGAAGAAAAAAAAATGATGAAGCAATCGAAAAAGAAGAAGAAAAAAAAATGATGAAGAAATCGAAAAAGAAGAAGAAAAAAAAATGATGAAGAGATCGAAAAAGAAGAAGAAAAAAAATGATGAAGAGATCGAAAAAGAAGAAGAAAAAAAAATGATGAAGAGATCGAAAAAGAAGAAAAAAAAATGATGAAGAAATCGAAAAAGAAGAAGAAAAAAATGATGAAGAGATCGAAAAAGAAGAAGAAAAAAATGATGAAGAGATCGAAAGTGAAGAAAAAAATGATGAAGAGATCAAAAAAGAAGAAAGAATTGATGAAGCGATCGAAAAAGAAGAAAAAAATGATGAAGCGATCGAAGAATCAAATGAGGACGAAGAAGAAGTTGAAGTAAGAACAAGTGCGCCTACCACTGCTCGGGAACCATCAGTAGCTGTTGAAGTGGGAGATCGACGGCCCCTTTTACGGAACCCTCAAGAACGACCAGGACGAGGGTTACGCTTTTGTAAATGGATATCGGTGAGTGCTTTTATAATTGCGATTTGTTCTACTTTTGCCTTCTTTGCAATAAAAGCATATCTTGATAATTACACTGTTAAGAAACCGATAACGATAAATGCCACATTACAAAAATCTATGCTGACACATGTCCCAGATGATCAATATGCTCCAGAACGTTTAATCCCATATGCTCCAGATGAAGAATTTAAAACCGCATATATGCCATATGAAGAGCGTAATACCTCAGATGAACCATCTCACATGGATAATTCCCCAGATGAACAGCGTAAAATAGCGACATATCCCCCAGATGAACCATCTCACATAGTACACACCTCAGATGAAGAACATTACATGGCTGAAGGCACAGATGGAATACATAAAATGACAGATCCCTTAGAAGACGAAAGTGTAATAGCATATACCCCGGATGATTCTCCCATGACTCATGTCCCAGATGAATATCGTAAAATGACATATGTCCTAAATGAATACACAAAGATGCCATATGGCCCATATGAAGAATTTAATTTTTCATCAATTTACTAAAGGTAACGTCCCGTCGTCTACGTTTTTTTGATTTAATTTTAAAAATAATTTGTTTGTATCTATTTTAAAATTTTGTTTATCCTCCTATATCAAATTTCTTTATTACAAAATTTATTTTATCCCATCAATTTGTTCACTGTAAAAAAAAAAAAAAAAAAATTAAATTCAAAATAAATTATTTAAAATTTTATTTTTATTTTTTTTTTTAAATAAACATAGAATCCGTTATTTATTCCATCTCTACTCAAAATAAAAAGAAATTAATTTTTGATCGACGATCTTCAAAACTATAAATTGTTTTTCAAATTGGTTTATATAGCTGGGTGTTTAATTAAATAAAGAGAAAAGTTCTTTTTTTTATTAATCTCAACGCTGACGTTTCGATCCCGGTAGGGGTCATCTTCGAACACATATTATGACCAGCCTCCATGCTCTGAAGATGACCCCTGCCGGGATCGAAACGTCAACTGAGATTAATCAAAAAGAGAAAAAACATATTTATTATTATTTACTTATAAATAGATACCGGACAAAAAAGCATAAAAAACTTGAATAAAAAGTTGTTAAATAAGCATATAAGTTGAAAAAAAGCATCTAATAAGCAATTTTTACTCATACCAATGGCGTATACAAATTTTTTTTTTAAAGAACCTAAATTTATTCCGCACCGCCCTGCGAAAAATTTTGTTTTTGCGGAATCAAATTTTTTCACCCTGCGGAAAAAAATTTTTTTACAGGGCTATATTTTTTCACACTGCGGGGTTTTTGGAAAATTTTTTTTGGGGGCGGCCCCCTCCCCTTATATACTACCCTTGGGTATGCGTGTGTGAATGGGAAAGTTTTTTTAATAAAAAAAAAAAAAATTATAAATATTCGTAAAATAAGTTCAAATAAGCACGAAAGGGAAAAAAAAGCATGAAAACTCAAAAAACAAAAAAAGCATAAAAAATGCAATCTCAATGCACTTAGTTTTTCCTAATTCGTATAGAAATTAAATATCTAATGGTTGCTTATAAAATTCAGCAATAAGCATTTTGCTTAAAATCCGGTCTCTACTTATAAATAATAGCAAATTGATTAGCATATATATAATTGTGAGTGTCCGTCCGTCCGTCTGACCAATTTCCCGTAGCAATTCGATATGTCCTAAGGGGCCATTCATAAATTACGTCACACGAATTTCAAGACTTTTTAACCCCCCGTCCTTGTCACAGGTTGTCACATTTTTTAAAAATCCCTCCCCCTGATGTGACGTCACACATTTTCCAATTTTATCAATAATAGACACCTAATTATAATAATAATAAATAATCTCATAGCGAGAGTGTTAAAGTATTAAAAAATATAGATTGCGTTCGTAAATATTAAAAATTTTTTTGTTCACCTATAAATTTCAGTTTGGGCATCTCGAATTTTGAAATGTGACGTCACAAGGTTTTTCACACCCCCCTGCCCAATGTCACATTTTGGTGATACCCCCCCTTTTAGGTGTGACGTAATTAATGAATGGCCCCTAAGCTCTGAATCGATGTTTGTTTAATCACACCAGAATTTTAAATATTTAATTATAAAACATGAAGGTGAAATAAAAATGCCCCGGGTATTAGTTACGGGTCATTTATTTTCTCTATTAAATTATTTCTGTTAATTTAATAATAAATTCACATTTAATATCAAGTGACGAGATTTTTTCTGTATTTTAAATAAAAGCTACCAAAAAAAAAGAATTTTTTTTTATATTAAAAAGTGATGAGAATTTTTTTTTTCCCCCTAATGGGAAATCCTACTCACTGATTCCTTTTTATTTTATTCAAACATGCATAGAATAATAAAAGGTTTTAGGTTATATACAAAATAAAATGTAATAAAATCGATTAAATTATTAATTACATTTATCGATTGCTGCTTTTTACTTTCTCTTAACTATATATATGTTAATATATATAGAAAGAAAGTATTGGATTCATGTCAAAAATTCGATGTCGAGAATTTGATGGATATACACGTTTTGAGGTCCCCTGAATCCAAAAAAGTGGTTTTCGCGACATGGTCTGTCTATCTGTGTCTGGGTTCAATTTAAAGCTTGAAGGAATTGAGCTAGCTCAGTGGTTCCCAACCTTTTTTGGCCCATCGCCCCTTTCTGGAGGGTGTCTATCACCTATCGCCCCCCCCCCCCTCTTTTCATTTTCATTGCATGATTTAAAATTTTTAACAAAAAAGTACTTTATTTCAAAGTGAATCACTCAAGTTCCTCAGATAACGTTTTCTTTTCAAAGTGAAAAAATACAACACCTGCAGAAATAGTGACTGAAACGTTGAAATTTTCAAATATGAGTAGGATGGAAGCCAGGAAAGAAATCAGACAACAATTTAATCAATCTTTATCTAATTTTTAATTTCGAGTGCCGACGTTTCGGACGCAAATCGCATCCTTCCTCAGGACAATCGGTAGTTAGTAAAATACAGATATGATACTAACTGTTATCCTGAGGAACATAGGCGCCGGAACTGGGGGGGGCAAGGGTACATTGCCCCCCTGGCATCCTATAGGGGGGGCAGAGGGGGGCAAAATTTCTTCTTTTATTTCATTTATTTTTAAAAATGCTTTTGAAATATAAAATCTTCTAAATTAAAAAAAATTAAAACAGTAAGAAATTCATTTTTTTCCAAATTTTTTCCAAAAATTTTTGATAAAATCACTAGCAAATTTTTTAAAATTTTAATTTTATTAAAATTGTGATTTTATTTAAAATTTTTAAAGTTTTATAGTAGATTTATTTTTGTTTTATACTATTTGAACATATTAAATTATTTTAATTTTCTAAAAAAAATTTTTTGCCCCCCCCCCCCCCTGATTCAAATTCGTTCCGGCGCCCCTGCTGAGGAAGAATGCGATTTGCGTCCGAAACGTCGGCAATCGAAATTAAAAATTAGATAAAGATTGATTAAATTTTTGTCTGATTTCTTTCCTGGCGTAACCTTTTAAAAATCTAATAATAATTTTATTTTTTATGAAGAAAATAAAAATAAAATAAAAAAGATTTTTAAAAAAATGCTTTATTTAAATTGAACTAAAAAGAGAGAAATAATTTAATTGTTCTTGTTAAAATTTTTTAATATTTATGACTTAAAATAAAAGCGTGGGGCGCTTCGAAGTGATTCCGAGGCTCGCGCCCCACGCTTTTATTTTAAGTCATAAATATTAAAAAATTTTAACAAGAACAATTAAATATTTTCTTCTCTTTTAGTTCAATTTAAATAAAAGCATTTTTTTAAAATCTTTTTTTTATTTTATTTTTATTTTAAGCTTTTTAGTCTTTTAGTCTTATCAAAATCATCAATATGATAAAGTACCACATTAGTTTGGCCTGTATTGATTTGGTTCAATTGAAAAATTATTCATTATCATAAAAAAATGACTCGTAAATATCAAAATTCAAAACTATAGTTAATAGGGCCTTATTTGCGTAAGGCTTCAAATAAAGTACCACATTAATTTGGTCTATTTTGACCCAATAAAAAAATTATTTATTATCATAAAAAATTATCCTTAAATATCAAATTTCACACCTCTAGCTCATCGGGAAGTCTTTTGAAATTACATTAATTCGCGAAGGGTTTCAAATAAAGTACCACATTCGTTTGGTCTATTTTGATCAAAACCACCATATAGTGGCGTCATCAAAAATGACTCTTAAGTTTTACATTTCACACCTCTAGCCCATCGGGAAGTCTTTTGAAATTACATTAATTCGCGAAGGGTTTCAAATAAAGTACCACATTAGTTTGGTCTATTTTGATCAAAACCACCATATAGTGGCGTCATCAAAAATGACTCTTAAGTATTACATTTCACACCTCTAGCCCATCGGGAAGTCTTTTGATATTAAATTAATTCACGAAGGGTTTCAAATAAAGTACCACATTAGTTTGGTGCATTTTGGTAAAACCAAACTCACAATTTGCGTCATCAAAAATGACTCTTAAATATCAAATTTCACACCTCTAGCTCATCGGGAAGTGTCCTTAACAAAGCCATAAAGATGGTGACCTTGAAAGAGTAAGTTAAATAAAAGCATTTAATAATAACAAAAATGGATCTTTTTTCGGTCAATCTTTATTTAATGAAAACAAAAATGACAAAAATTATTAATCAATTCTAGATTGGGACGTTTCAATTCTAGATTGGAATTATCTTCAGACTATTTTATTTTTATGTCAATATTTTTTCCTCTTCTTTCCTGACCATCCTGTAAATAGGAGATTTTTCTCTTTGATTTATTCTTTTAAATTTTAGTTAACTCTAATAATTTTTCCCCCTTTGAATACTCATCGTCCCCCCAATCGTCCCCCGCTTATTTATCGCCCTCCTGATATCCCAAATCGCCCACTTGGGGGCGATCGCCCCCAGGTTGGGAACCACTGAGCTAGAGTTGTTTTTTTTTTTTTACCTTTGCTAAACTTTTAGCAATGTTTTGCACCACTAAATCACTATCGATTGGGCTGAAACTCAATATTTCTATATAATTCATCTATCTCTATATTTATAACACCTTTTTTCAAAATTAGAACAGAACCTCTTTAGAGCACATTTTCTATTAAAATTTAATTTTCTCTATATATCACTAAAACTAGAGCTGATCTCTATTTGGGAACCCGGGTTTTTTTTTCAGGACTCTCTCTAAAATGCCCAACGGGTAGTTAAGTTAAATAATAAATTATATATACCGAGTAGATTACTTCACTAGGTTGAAAAATGTAAATGGTAGCTCGAATTTAGACCTTCTCTTCTACTAAACCGACCATTTCAAAGTAAGCTAAAATTTGATTTTGAAAAAAAAAAAAAAATTGATTTGACATGTCTAATACCTGGCTAATCTAATAAAGGGTTGATATTTTGGGAAGGGAGAGAGTTGGCTTTTTGTTTTTAGAATAGAACGAACAGAACAGGAATGAGGGGTGAGGGGTTGAGAGAGGGGAGGGAGAAGGGTGTCGGGATCGACCCCCGGGCGACCCTTCACTTTACCCCCCCCCTGTGGGGGAGGCAGGCAGGCGCTTACGCCAACGCCAACGCCCAACGCCCTGCCTGCCTGCCTGCTCGCTCGCTCGCAAAACAAATAGGCAAAATACCTAGGGATAAAACCCAACTGGCGCCACTCCTGAATCATAATCAAGCAAAACTAGCCCTCTAGGAATTTTCATTCAACTCACAATTACCTTTCTATATTTTTGCTCGCTCTCTCGTTAATAACTTAATGATTAAATTGCTAGATCATTTATTTCAACGCTCTTATGGAAATTATTAAATTGTTTTTCTAACTTATTAACTAACTCAAACACACTATCGTGGAGGTCTTAGAGGAAATTAAATTTATTTAACCAAAAAAAAAAACTAATTAGATCAATTAAAATTTAAAAACACAAGGTTATATGTTTCAAATATTTTATAAGTATTTCGATACTTTGTATGTCATCTTCAGCAGCGGCGTAACTAGCCTTTGAGGGCGGAGGGGGCGAAGCTTAACTAGAGCGCCGTTTTTTAAGTTGTAATATAATTTAAAAGAAAACTATCAGTGTTTTTGGACAATCTATGGAAATAATATGATAAAATCACCGTCTCTGGGCTATATCTTAAATGCGCCTATCTCGGTATCGAGGGGCGCCAAAGGCTTGAAGCACCTGGGATGGAGGGAACGAGAGACCCCCCTTCGCCCCCAGCTAGTTACGCTACTGCCTGTGTAGAGCATTGTTCCATTCCCATAATTCTTGCCCTAACCAGATCCCGTCTATTATCTTCATTTAATAATGTCATAAAAAATCTTAGATCGATTAATTTTGTAAAACCATAGAGTTAATCGCACTTTGACTAGTAAATAGGCGACCTTCGACCTTTTAGATTTTCTTCCTCTATTCCCTATCTTTTTACTTTCCCTTACCTCTATATAGTATGTTAATATATATAGATCCAATTGTTCAATCGATAAAGATCTGTGTCTGTAGGCTTAATGATGATAAAAATAACAAGACGAATGCAGCCAAATATTCTTTTAATTCTCGCCCTCACGGCTGACGTTTCGGCCCGAGGTCTAGGCCATCTTCAGAGCTGCATACATATACAATGAAAAAAGCATACAATATTTAAAATTAGCACGAAACACACCTCCAACGCAATTACAATTAACAATATCTTTGATAATATACCCGGCTGGCAATAATCAAAAAGTGTGGAAATTTGCAAAACAATTTCCTGTGAGCGGACTACATGCTGAATGTTGTAGCAAATTTCCACACTTTTTGATTATTTCCAGCCGGGTATGTTATCAAAGATATTGTTAATTGTGATTGCGTTGGAGGTGTGTTTCGTGCTAATTTTAATGTATGATTTTTTCATTGTATATGTATGCAGCTCTGAAGATGGCCTAGACCTCGGGTCAAAACGTCAGCCGTGAGGGCGAGAATTAAAATAAAAGAATATTTGGCTGCATTCGTCTTGTTTTTTTTATGACTCCATCATCATTTATATTTTGAGATATCCTGAATCCAAAAAAGTGGTTTTGGCGGCATTGTCTGTGTGTGTGTTAAATTTAAAGCATGAAGGATCTAAATCTGTAGCTTCGGCTTACGATTTTATGGCACTTGGGCCTTTGAATTTCTCTACCTATGTATATATCTCAATACTGGATTTAGAGAGAAATATTGGATTCATCTGAAAAATTCGTTGTCGAGATTTTGTGGACGTTTAAGGTCCCTGAATCCAAAAAAAGTGGTTTTCGCGACATGGTCTGTCTGTCTGTGTGGTGTGTGTTGTGTGTGTGTGTGGGTCTGTGAACAAAATATCTCAAGAACGAAGAGTTAGGAGGATGAAATTTTATATTTAAGTTAGGCACCCCCATAGGACGTGCAAAGCTTTTGAGCAAAATCGACCAAAAAGTACTAGTACTTTACTGATTCCTTTTCAGTTTTTTCGATTTTCTCAAAATTTGCTCCAACATTTTTTTTAAAATATAAAAAAATCAATAATTTTTTAGATTCTCATAAAATCTATATTATCAATTTGGATTTAAATCTTCGAAGTCTCTTGTACTCAAGAAAAGATAGGAGATATGTTGTGCCATGGTAACAAAATATAAATTTTAGTTCCATATAAGTTTTCTTCTTGAAAATCGAATATACTGTACTGTCGGAAACTAAATACAGTGCACAAAAATCTGGTGTGGAAGCACAATACACAACTTCGATTACCGAAGGTAAGAGAAAGTGGGTCAGTCACACCAGATTTTTGTTTTAATTATTATAAAAAAACTTGAAACAAATCACCGAGAAATCAAATTTTAATTTTAAGGACTTTATTAAAATCTCTCTGTATGTTGCCGGTGATTTCTGAGGATGGTTTAGATAATTTATATGAGAGGAAAGTTTATTAACTTGGTTGCCTTTTTTTTTTCCCCAGCTTGGAATATTGACTAGCAATGAGACTCGACGGATTTAATTTCCATATTTAAATATGATCAAATTTCTATCATTTTTTTGTTTTTTGTTTTTGTACAGCTCACTTTTATGAAATGGACTTATAGTAAGAGGATTTTGTTATTTGAATTTATACTGTTTATTTAAATTGCATGGAATTTGGTTTCATATCTATTGATATTTATTGAATTTGAAGCACTTTCACTATTGATAACGTTTTAAACAAGAAAAAAAATGCGACAGCGTTTTTTTCTCTTCATCAGGCCTTTTTTTTTTACTTGTATGAAAATATTACAAATTCAGAACAACGAATAAACTTACCGAAAGTTCGGTCACACCAGATTTTTTAATTTATAAAAACGTTCTCTTTATCAATTTACTCCTCCTGAAGGGGACCAAACTTTATCTTGTCTTTTGACAAGTTGTAAAATTTTTCCCTCATATTCTCCATGTAGCTACATAATATTAATAAGAAGAGATTATTAATTGAAAAGTTTTAAGACCTTTGTGCTCTCAGAGTTGTTGGATAAAATTCTTTGGAAACAAAATTAAAATTAAAAAATCTGATGTGACAAGCACAGAACACAACTTACCTTCGGTAATCGAAAGTTGTGTGCTGTGCTTGTCACACCGGATTTTTTCTGTCGACATATATTTAGTTTCCAACAGTAAGGTACATTCGAATTTTAAGATTTTTTTTTTAACACTTGGGCTGAACGCACACCGATCGAGCGAAAACGTTTTCGGACAAAATATGTTCGATGATGTCGAATCATATCCGATTGTGTTTTGTCTCTTCGGTGTGCGTTGACCCATAGAAAAGCATTGAAAAAACAGTTTTAGGCAAAAACGTTTTTGCTTGTTCGGTGTGCGTTCAGCCTAAAAAAATACCCATAATCAATTAAAAAATTTAATACTAGTTGCGCAGCCCGCCTTCACCTTCCTGGGTCTCCCATTTTATTGTCCTTTAACTTCTTTGGTTTTTCCCTACGGCTAATTAATTTTAAATATTTAAATGATAATTGAATGTTATTAATTATTTATTTAGAAAAAGTAAATTTTTAAAAATTTTTTCTTTTTTTTTAGCAAAATTCCTAGTTTCCAAACCACCGCACAGTGGTTCCAAATCCCGAAAACGTGGTCAAAAGTCGAAAAAGTTATTTAATCTCTCTGAAATTCAGTACACAAGGGTTTTTGAGGTCGCTGATTTCGAATTTGATATTTATTTTTTCAAAAAAAAAAAAAAAAAAAATACCAATATGGGGGGAGTAAAAAAAAAAAAAATAATTCGATTTCAATCAAAATTGGCATTGTCGGGTTTCCGAGGCCGCCGATTCCGAATTTTAAATCATACTTGTATATAAAAGGCTAAGAGGGGGGCCGGGGGGGGGAACCACTCATCCGGCCGGGGGGGGGGCGGGGTGGTAAAAAAATATAAATATTTACCCATATGTATATTTTTTTTTTTTATTTTTTTTTTAATTCTAAAATATCGGGAATTTTTTTGTTGTTGGGGGGGGGGGGGAGGGGAGGAGATTAAAAAATTAAAAACAAAAAATTTAAAAAAAAAAGGGAGAAAAAGGGGGGGGGGGGGGGGGGGGGGGGGGCCGGGGGGGGGGGGGGGGGGTAAATTAATAACAAAATAATTTTTTTTTTTTTTATTAGTCTTTTTCTGCTTCTTAGGCCATATTTACCCTAAATGATATATATTGTCTAATACGATACATTTTTGGGGATCCAGGCACATTTATTTATGTCAAAATAATTAATTACAATTTTTTATTCAATATTTTTAATAAGGATTACATATAACATTAGTTTAAATAACATTAATATGCTTCATTAGATGAATGTTCAAATTCAAAAAAAAAAAAAGTTAAATAAAAACAAAAATGCGCAAGTGGGGGCAGCTAATTTTTTTAAATGATTAATGAAGAAGGATTAAAAAAGACAGGAAAAGTTGTTTGAAATATATTAAATTTTAATTAAGGCATTTTTCTCATTTAAATGTATAGAAAGATTAGGACCTATGCCTCTACAGCACACATATTGATCTTGTCAAATTATTTTTTAATATTAAAAACTTTCTTTATATCCCCCCCCCCCTTTATTTTTAAGAAAGATAATATTTCTGCTTTTGATGGGTTCCTTTTTCACTCTCTCGCTTCCAATTTAAAAAAAAAAAAAAAATTGTTGGATAAAAAAGCCGATAAATTCTTTTCTTTACTCTCTTCGTTCTATGAAAAGTTTAATTTGATATGAAATGTTTGCAAGTTGTTTTTTTTTTTTTCTTAGCAATTTATGCAAATTTTAAGCATCCTTTCCCTCTTCTTAAAACTTGAGCTTATTAATATCGTTAATATTTGCGAAAATCAATTCCCTCATAATGCGTGCTAAATCTTATTTAATTGAATTCCCACAGGAACCAATTAAATTTCATGCTTAAAATTAATTTACTAATAATTGTGTAAATGTAGTTAAAAATTTATACTTATCCATTGTGCGTCAAAAAAAAAGTTTATTTTTTTAAGAAAAATTATCATCTGAGGTGTTAAAAAATTAATATTAAGTATTTTACATAAGATTCTGAACAAACTAATCAGGGGAGCTTCGCCTGTTTTAATAAAAAAAAAAAAAATAATAGAAAATTTATTTAAATAACAATTTTTATTATTTTTTATTCAAGAGATTTAATTATTATACAATAATTAATTGGCTTTAATTTTTAATAAGGAGAGTTAGAACTAGACATGGGTGATACTGTATCAATCTGATATTTTGTATCAGGTAGGAAAAAGTAACAGGTACACATAATGGGTACGAGCAAAAAGTATCTGTTATTTAAATACCCAGTTACTTGTATTTTTACTTTTTTAATTAATGTTTTTATATATAAGAAAAAAAAAATTGTTTCATTAAAAAAAATATTTTTTTCATTTCTGCTCTCTTTCTTAAAGTGAATAAAAGAGAAATAATGTATTAGTAATAATTAGAATGGTATTTAATTATTATAGGGCCTAGTGAGAAAAGTAGAGTAATAAATGTAAAAATGTTTCGGAATGACGTTCGTAAAGCGCGCCAGAGCAATAGCGAAATGGCCCTGTCAGGAGAGAAGAGACGGGGGGCCGGGGCGTCGCGAGTTGAGGGTTGGAAGAGAGAAGGAAAGAGAGAGCAGGCCTGGAACAGGCGCAACGAAAACTGTATCGGGTAATGAAAGGACTCTAAAGTATTTGATCAATGCGCATGCGCGAGATATCAGGTACGAGTGAGAAACGAATACTGAGCAAATAACAGATACTTTTTGTATCTGTTATTTGAGTATCAACAACCCAAGCATACTCGACTGGAGCTGGACTGGACGCGTATTCGTTTCTCACTCGTACCTGATATCTTGCGCATGCGCATTGATCAAATACTTTAGAGTCCTTTCATTACCCGATAAAGTTTTCGTTGCGCCTGTTCCAGGCCTGCTCTCTCTTTCCTCTCTTCCAACCCTCAACTCGCGACCCCGCCCCGCCCCGTCTCTTCTCTCCTGACAGGGCCATTTCGCTAGCTCTGGCGCGCTTTACGAACGTCATTCCGAAACATTTTTACATTTTTTACTCTACTTTTCTCACTAGGCCCTATAATAATTAAATACCATTCTAATTATTACTAATACATTATTTCTCTTTTATTCACTTTAAGAAAGAGAGCAGAAATGAAAAAAATATTTTTTTTTTTTTAATAAATAAGTTATCTGATTTTTACTTTGAAACTATTTTTTTTTTTATATAAAAACATTAATTAAAAAAGTAAAAATATATGTAACTGTGAATTGAAATACATAATGAACTGCAATAAATTAAATTTCGTTCGCTGGTAAAGAAATTTGTTAATTATTTTTCTAGTGCAGTATATAAATTGACATTTTAAATTTGGAGACATTAAAATGTCAGTTCAGTTAGTTTGGAAAAACCTTTAGTAACGGATAATTATGAGTTTGTTCTCAACACAAGAATAAATAGCTTAGAAAACATTTGAAAAAATGTTAGACAAGTTCTTATTGACTTGAATTAATGTAAAGTTAGCGTTGCTGGGTGAAATTTGTTTCGGGTACAAAAGTATCAGGTAAAAATATCGGGTACGAACAAGTACCTGTAACAGCTGGTACCTGGTACAGCAAAATCGAGTATAGACCCATGTCTAGTTAGAACCCAATGCTTTCCAATGGGCAAAATTATGAATTTTCAAATGTTTTTTGAGCCTTCCCATTTGAAAGTTAGGAGACACCGAAAATCTGGTGTGGCAAGTACAGTACACAACCTTCACTTATCAAAGATTGTGTGCTGTGCGACCAGACTTTTTGTTTTCTGTCCGTCTGTCTGTCACGCTCTATTTAGGCAATTTCCCGTTGGGATTTTGAAATGAAATTTTTTATGCATAAAGAGGACCTTCTCGGGATTACAGGAAAATGATTTTCATCCCGAAATTCCCAAAACTTTTTGAGTTATTAATTTTTAAAGTTAGGATTTCTCCCATAGGAAATGTATGCACTTCAGTTAGTTTATTTATAAATTTAATTAAAAACTTTTTATTTTTTGGAGAGGTTTAGAAATTTATCAAATTTTCCCAAATAAAAACCTTTCAGGATTGGTGCATGTTTTTTCGTGGCCCAGAAAAAGAGGGGAGGGGGATATTTTTTTTATTTAGATCATGAAGCTTTTTATACCTTAATTTAAATCTTTTTCCTCAAATTAATAAAAAAAAATACTATTTTTATCTTTTAAAGATTAAAATGAAAATGGAGGGTCTCTTCGTATAGAGGAAAATTTCAAAAAAGAAAACGTACGCCATTCAATCACATTAAAAAAAAAAAAAAATAATCTTTTTAAAAGTGAATTCTATAGACCGATTTTATTATTAAAAATAAAAAAAAAAAAACTCAAGTTTAAAAATATTCCCTGAGGAAAATAAAGTTCTTTATCCAACTATTGTGGTATAAACTTGAATGGGATCAAAAAGAGCTTTTTTTTTATATATCCTTATATTCGATAAATAAATAAATAAATATCTCAATTGGGCTGGTATATTTAAAATAATATCCACCAGGCTAATAACTTTTTAGTGGTTATTTATTTTATTATTTAATTATATTTATTTAATTATACGAATGGTGGTTGGCAGGTAAATAAAATTTTTAATTTTTTTTTTTTATTAAAATAATAATATAACCTACTGTTTATGAAATACAGCCCTGATAATAAAATAATTAATTCATATTTCATTAGGCTCACAAGAGAGATCTAGTTACTCAGATACTCTAGCTGTTTATAATTCCCTGCTTTAGATATAATTAATTTCATATTATTATAAATTATAAACCTCTAATGGAATAAAAGTAAACATGGCGCTTAATACTGAACATGCAGCCTGATAAGCTATTCTTGGAATTGGAATATTATTTGCCAGTTATGGTGAGGGTAGGGATAGGGACAAGGGATGTGGGTTCGAATCCCTAGAATCATTCGGACACCAATTGGATTCATGTCAAAAATTCGATGTCGAGATTTTGATGGATATACACGTTTTGAGGTCCCCTGAATCCAAAAAAGTGGTTTTTGCGACATGGTCTGTCTGTCTGTGTGTGTTGTGAGTGTGTGTGTGTGTTCAATTTTAAGCATGAAGGAATTAAGCTAGGAAGTTGAAATTTTATATTTAAGCTATGCACTCCCATGGGACGTGACACGAAGCTTTTGGACAAAATCGGCCAACATATAGGTACTAGTACTTTTTTTTACTGATGCACCTTTTTTTTTTTTCGATTTTCTCAAAATTCGCTCCAACTATTTTGATTAAAATTCAAAAATCAACTATTTTTTAGATGATCTTTCAGATGTAAATTTTCATTTTGCTTTCAAAATTGTTTGAAGCCCACTTTACATTTGTGCTTCATAGGAAAGATAGGAGAAATGTTTGCCATGGTAACAAAATATTTCCCATACTTATTTTCATCTTGAATTCTAATATATCGGTGGAAACTAAATATATCTCTACATAAAAAAATCTGGTGTGACAAGCACAGAACACAACTTTCAATTACCGAAGGTAAGAGAAAGTTGGGTGCCAGATTTTTTTTCTAAGTAGGCCTAATACATTTAGATCAAATTTTTTTTTGTAAATCGCTTCACGCTCAAATTTTAGATCCTCAGTGAGTCAAAATAGTAGGACTATCCTTTATGATTTATCTTAAAAAAGGCAAAGTACTATATTAAAATATCCAATTTGACTAGATGAGAGTGAAGTAAAGTGCTTTTGTCACTAGATTAGAAAGACAATCGTAAAAGTCCGCATCCAGACACGTAATCGTAAAAAACACTCAGGTGGGAGGATCATTTTGTTTAACGGTTGTTCAAGTTCCAAATCAATTTACAGGTCAAATGTAATCAATGTCAGGAAGCTCATGCATACCTAAAAAGCCTCTCTCTCTCTCAGTTAGTAATCTAAATAATTAAATTACGAAAGAAAAAGTATTTTTCACTTTCTCTTACCTATATGCATATGTTAATATATATAGAGAGAAAGTATTGGATTCATGTCAAAATTTCAATGTCGAGATGTTGATGGATATATGCGTTTTGAGGTACCCTGGATCCCAAAAAGTGGTTTTCGCGACATGGTCTGTCTGTCTGTGTGTTCAATTTTAAGCATGAAGAAATTCAGCTAGAAGGTTGAAGTTTTATATTTAAGTTTAGCACCTCCCTGGAGCGTGAAAATAGGCTTTTAATTAGAAACCGACCGAATATTCTTCGATTTCGGCCAAAAATCCTGGTTTCGGCCGAAAACTAGCCGAACCTTTCTGCCGGCCGAAACCTGAGTTTGAAAAGATGGGATGAGATTCGCACACAAAAAAACAAATTTAGTCTCCCTAAAAAAAAAGGTAAAATGATTTTCAGGGGAGGAGAAAAAAAATTTTCGGAAGGGCGGAAAAAATTTCAAAAAAAAAAATATGAATGATATGAATTTTGTATAGGAAATAGAAGTTTCGGTTTTGGCCGAAACTAAGATTGGGGCCAAATATTCGGTTTCGGCTAAAAATCTTGTTTCGGTCGGTCCTACTTTTAATCAAAATCGGCCGTAGAGTACTAGTACTTTACTTGTTCAATTTTTTTTCGATTTTCTCAAAATTCGCTCTAAAGATTTTGATTAAAATTCAAAAATCAATTATAATCTTTAAATGAATCGTTTATTTCAGAAAGCACCTAAGGGACAAAATTTCAAAAAATGTGTTTTTGGTGCTAATGTACAATTTAAAGGTAAATACATCTTTTAGTGCCGAAATAACCAATGTTCCTCATCAGCAATGCTATTTGGCAGCCTTGAAAATAATCCGTTTATTTCAGAAAGAACCTAAGCGGTAAATTTCACTCGTGCCCTGTAGACATCACGTGTTTTGTGACTCGCTGGTTTGATTCAAAGGGTACCTAACACTGAGTACTTAGTTTCCGGTGAAAATTAGGTGTTATTTTGTTGTTTATTATTACATTATATAGTTCTTAAGCCATGTCGGATAGTTCAGATGATGAACCTAATTCCAGGCGTAGGCGTGGTGTTGTGCACGAAGAAAAATACAAACGGAACATTATTCGGAATGCTAGGCTCAAAGGACTGCAGTACATCTCTGTATATACGCTGTGTATATAGACATACTATAGCGTGTAGTCTACTTGTATTTTTCGATTTAGGCATAGTGAAAACACTTTTTTTATACTTAAGTGTGTCTGTTACTTACCTTTGATACCAAAACAGGTAAAAATTAATGGTTTGACTTAATTTCAATAATAATTTTTAAAAAATCACTCCTTTATTGCAGAAACCACCTAAGTGCAATTTTTTCAAAAATTAATTACTCAAAAACTTAAAGGGAAAAAAATAATTTTTTAAATAGATTATCCCAATAGCATGTTTATGATTTGATAAAAACATATTTGAAGAAGACTAGACCTATACTTAAGCTGCAAAACAGTTTTTTTTAGTTTTCCGAAAGTTGAAAAAAGCGCACTTAGGTGCTTTAATAAAATAAACGATTCAAATGCTCTTTAAAATATATATTGTTTGAAAAGTTGAAATTTAATATATATGACGAATTATAAAAAAATAATTGTGAGATTTAATTATTCAATTTTAAATTGATAAAATATAATTTTTAAAATAATTTAAAATGATTCAAATCTTCAATTAGCTACTAAATAAATATTGTTCTCAGTTTTTAACATGTCTCTATTGATTTCCCATTTTCCAATTATTAAGTTAAGATTAAAAACGCGATTTTAATACCCTTAATTTTCTGAAAATTTTCAGTTAAACGCCTACGATCCGAAAAAAAAAGTTTCACTTGCATCGTGGTTTCATAAAACCACACAATGATTTTTATTTTAATTGCTTATCCGTCTAGAGAAGAAACTGAGAACATATTCAGAATGAATATTCTAATAAATATCAAAAAAAAGACTTACTCTCGAGACCATAGAAGGCTTCCGGGTCGACATGGGTGATCTTATTGCCGTCGAGATCCAAAGAGCTGAGTACCTTGAGATGAGCGAATACACGCTCTGGAACTTCGCTGATATGGTTGTGCGCCAAACTCAGAGTATCCAGGCTGGTTAATCCTAAAAAAAAAAAAAGATTAATTTAAAAAAGTCTCTTGTTTTTGTTTTCTTTTTTAATCTCTAAAAAGATTGTGTTCGTCGATGGACCAAACAACATCCAAGATGTAGGCAATCAGTGAATGGGTGACTCGAGTGTCAATCAATCAACCAACACGCGACGTGTTCTTGTTACCTGTTTTTCTTTTTTGTTCTTCAAAAATTGTTTTGTTCAAAGGTTTTTAACATTATTATTCTAGCTAATTTTTGTGACTTCATTTTAAGGGGCTAGGGGAGCGAAGTGATTACGCATGTTTTTCCCGCTAAGATGGCGTTGTGTGTCATAAAAAGTATGCCCAAAAAATCAAGTAATTCAAAAATTTGACAAGAGATGTCAGAATGGTAGCTAATAATATTTAATGCATTTGGTTGATTTTCATTGATCTTTTAACAATAAATCTTTATAAATGTTATTATATATTATGTATCTTTTATAAAAGCATAAAAATATATAGATATAGGCTAATACTATATCGGCTGTTAGACTATCCTGCCATCTATTGCAAGAATGCTGAACTAATTTGACAGTTGGTTTTTAAATAAATCATCTAAGCTTATTTTGAAATTTTCTTAATTAATATGTGATTAATAATAACAATAAATTCATTTTTAAATTAAAAAAAAAATTAAAGATTATTGGGACAGATTGTTTTTTTGTATTTGCTTGATAACAAAAAAATTAATTACGATAATTTTTTAATAAGTCATTAAAACAATTATAGCTCGATGTCCCAATAATCTCTTATGAATTTAATTCATTTAAAAAAAAACCGCATTGAAAAATTCCTTATAATAGTCTAGTTTTTTTTTTTTAAAGTACGTTTAGACGTCGCTCCTGAACCCCCTTAATGGGAATTTTTCAAAACAAAGTTGTTTTATTATTGTTTTTTTTTTTTTTTTACAAATAACGTAATAATTGATATTAATAACACAGGGCAACACTCATTCTACGGCATGAGATTTATTAAGCAATTTTAGGTAATTTTGGTCCGTTAAATACGAAAATAATTTTTGTTGAATTGACTCTACTTATTGAGATAAAGGCAATCCAATTTGTACTGGGAATTATATTAGAGAGGGAGGAGAATATTTTTTTTAAAACGTTTATTTTAGAATTATCAAATTATTTCAAATAAACATAGTGCTTTAAATGATACAAAGAATAATCAAATTAATTATAAAAAACAAGAGCATTTTAAAAAGAGTTAGGCTGACGCGTAAACACACGACCGTTACAAGAGCGACAACAGGCGTATTCGTACTACAGATCACCAATATGTGTGAATTAATTGAAGTTCGTCCAATACAAGCGCGCGACAACACGCGACAACGCGATACAGATCCCAAATAAATGGGGCGTGTCTATCTCTTTGTTTTTTCAATCTAAAATACTCTCACCGGCAAAAAAAATCCGCAACAATTTGTTTCTTATTAATAAAATTGATGCAATTAATTAAAACAAAGACAAAAATGTCGATGTTCAATTTGTGGAACAAAATAAGATTAAAGAGACCTCAAAGAGCCTCAGTTACTTCATCAATCACTGTTTGTTCGGTGAGTGTGTATTTAAATGAATTTTCATAAATTTTTTTATTTTTTTATTAACTGTTTCATGGATCGACTGTTTTGCAAATATCAGTTTCGATTTTTCATTATCGTCAGGACCTTTAAAAATAAACATAGAGTATGTTTAATTTATTTTATTACGACATCCCGTCCTGTGGAAGGGACGTAAAGAAAGTTCCCTCTCAGTGATGCATTTTTCGGAAGGAGTCGGTGCTGAGAGAGTCCCTCCTCAAACTATGACAAGAGGTTCACTAGCTAGAAATGAAAGCAGGAGGAGGAGTTAGAGATAGGAAATAACGTAACTTCACGGGGTGCCGGTAGATGGCTACGGCCAGAGGCCGGTTGGGTTTGAGGTGTGTGTCTTCGTGCACGAAAGCACCTCGGAGTAAATAAACGGGGATCCCGATAGGAATTTCAAATAATAATAATATTCAACACTTATTCTTTTATAGTCGACATTACAATTTTGTGTGATATGTATATATTTATATATATTAAATTGATAAAAGATATACATCAAGATTTTGGGGCACGTGGCCTCAGCGCTAGTTCAAACCTGTCAAAAAATATCGTAACCCAGAGTGTTTTCTGAAGGCTAAAACTTTCCAAAATAAAAATAAACAAGTGGTCAAGTTAACTAAGGTGCTATGGGAAACTAAATATATCTCAACACACAAAATATGATGTAACTGGCACACGTTCTCTTACCTTCGTTATTCGAAAGTTGTGTATCATGCCCCAGTCACACCAGATTTTGTGTGTTGAGATATATTTAGTTTCCCATAGCACCTTAGTTAACTTGACCACTTGTTTATTATTATTTTGGAAAGTTTTAGCCTTCAGAAAACACTTGGGGTTACGATATTTTTTGACAGGTTTGAACAAGCTCTGAGATCAAGGTACCTGTTACGCCATGGGGTGCTGCTTCTTGTTCAGAGGGTCCTGAGCGACAAAAATATATTCAGCTGTTTCTCATCTTCATTTAGGGTCCGTTCTAAAAGATGTTGAATTAAAAATATTTTGAAAAATTTATTTAGATTTTTTTTTTTTTTTTTTTTAAACATTCACACTTTTTTCTCATTCACACTCACACTCACACACACATTCACACTGTCTTTTCGGCAACTCAGGCCATATAAGACATTTACGATAACCGTTATTTATGAATTTATATATATTAGGGTCCAGGCATTTTTATTTAAGCCATCTGGTATCCAAAAAAAACGGCCCCCGGGGCACCCCGTTATGGGTTCCCCACCCCCCCCGGAGTTATTTTAAAAAAAAAAAATATTTTTGTGACTTTGAAACTTTATTATCCTTTTTATTAGAAAGTTTTTTTCTGAAATATTGTTGAAAACTCTTTGATAAAAAATATACCAGGTATACCTAATAAAAATAATTTTTTATTTAAATATAGGCTATAATATTTGAACCCGTTTATGCGCGCCGAGCAATTGATAGCCATAACGTCAGCCATGTTTTGCTGGGTTGCCTATGAACAAGGCGTTCCGGCGAACGGGTCTAAATAAATGGATATCATTATGAATGTGAATTAATAAAATTGGGATATACAATTTCACCCAAGAATAAAGAAAATCCCTTTCTCTGCTCGTATTTAGAGCAGTTATAATAGACCTATTCAACATCGATTAGTTACAAATTATTCGATGTAAATAAAAGAGGGAGCATAAAATGGAATTATTATTTTTTTTTTAGGGGGACAAGGAAAATGGGGGAAGCAAAGTCAAAAGTTCTATCATTATAATATATAACAAAAATGTGAAATTTTTTATTTTTTTATTTGAAATTCCTATCTGGATCCCCGTTTTTTTTTTTTTTTTTTTTTGGAATGGGTGCATAAGGTCCGAAGACCTATAATGACCAATAGTCACATGCAGCCAGGAAGAAAATAAAAACAAAAGGAGAAGCATAAAGGGGAAACTCAACTGCGGGAACTGAGAAGATGCCTGTTGAGGTTAGACTTGAAAGTCTGAAGATTGTAGGTTTTCGGGAAGATAGACGCAGGGAGCTTGTTCCAATTTATTTAGCGGAGGTGCTTAAGCGCTCGAAGGCACACACCTCAAACCCAACCGGCCTCTGGCCGTAGCCATCTACCGGCACCCCGTGAAGTTACATCATTTCCTATCTATAACTCCTCCTCCTGCTTTCTTCTCTAGCTAGTGAACTAATCCTTATTTCTGGTTCCAACCGGCTCCTTATATTCAGCGGGAGGATGTCCTAGTTGGGGGGCCTCAGCACCGACTCCTTTCGAAGAATGCCTCACTGAGAGGGAACCTTCTTTACGTCCCTTCCACAGGACGGGATGTCACAGCAACTCCCTCTCCTCGTAGAGTTGCCAGGGGGCTATTGTGGTGAGATCCAATATTCCAATCCAGGGCTTGCTTGAGGATTTGTTTACATTAAATAAATATTTTTATTTAATAAAAAATCCCGCACGCCAAGGATTTGAACAGGGATCTTCTTTGGAGAAGCCGACACCCTAGCTTGCTACACTAGCGAGCCCCCTGGTTCTTGAGATTAAGGGGACCTCAAAACGTGTATATCCATCAAAATCTCGACATCGAATTTTTGACATGAATCCAATTCTTTCTCTCTCTATATATATTAACATATACAGGGTGTGGCAAAAAGAACGCATGGATTTTGAAATATTATAAGTTTGTTTATTATAATCATACAACATTTATTTTTAAACCAAAACAATAAGCAATCAACCCAATTTAAGAATTGGTCATTGTGAATTTCAAAGTCTCTCATTAATTTTTAAAAATAACATCGGACATCTCTAATGTTGGAGCCCGGCGCCGCCTAGTCGAACGGTGAGGACTTTGAAGAACCGAGGCTCTGACAGTGTCGACATTTGGCGGAGAACGCGCGGTACGAGAGCGGCCGGTCGATTTATTTTTCAAAACTGATCCTGTTGTTCGAAATGAGTTCACCCAACGAAGTATCGTCCTCCTCCTCACCGTTCGACTTCCAACATTAGGGATGTCCGATGTTATTTTTAAAAATTGAGAGACTTTGAAATTCACAATGACCTAATTCTTAAATTGGGTTGATTGCTTATTGTTTTGGTTTAAAAATAAATGTTGTATGATTATAATAAACAAACTTATAATATTTCAAAATCCATGCGTTCTTTTTGCGCCACCCTGTATATAGAGGTAAGAGAAAGTTAAAAAGAATATAATTTTTTTGAGATCAAAAATCTATCCTTTGGAGAAATAAAAGGTGAATGAAAAATGGGAGTATATAATAATAAAATGCAAAAGTTGAGAATTTACGTATTTTATTCTTTTTGTCACTGATTAGCTATTTATTATATTTATCTTTGAAGTTTTGAAAAGTTTATAAACCCCCCTCCCTCCCCAGGAAAATAATGACAAACTTTTTTTCTTTCTTTCTTAAATCCATAAACAGTTGAAATGTTTCCGGCATATTTGATTTATATATCCTTATGAAATATGACCAGACAAAAGAGCAAGAGAGAGCGTGCGCATTTAAGTCAGAACAGAGAGAGAGTTTATCGTATTCCCAAGTGGTGACTGATATGGATGGAGTTGTTCTGTTGTCTCCTTCTTTCTACTACGGTCAGACTTTGTACGTAAATAATACTTAATTAACTTAAGGAACAAACTCTTTGCAACTCTCATTTGTCCATTGCGTATTTATATGGAAACATGATGAAATATTTATTTATTCGTGGCAATCGAATGTTCTTTATTTGACCTATTGAGAGTTAAGTGCTGCTCGGTTGGTTATTCTATGCCTGCTGTTTATTCCCCCCTCGATGAAGTGTGCTTTATGTAGATATGATAAAATTAATATTCTAATGATCTTCTACACACAATTTACTTATTAAAAAACAACTTCTGGCCAACAGAAACAACAAACACTAGAGAAGTGAAACTTGTATGTAAAATTCTCATTCACAACTCATTAAAAAAAAAGGTTGATCATATGTTCAAATTTGTTCGGTGTGTCCCTCCGTCTTCTAGGGACGAAAAAAGTATCGATCTTACTGGTATCGATACTTTTGTTTCGATACTAGTACTTTTTTACTCGATACTTTTCTTTCGATACTTTACTCATATGATACTTGATTGCCGGTATCGAATGAAAAGTACTCATTCAAAAATAATTTTTTTTTTAAGTTTTTTTCGGCATCTTAGGCCATATAGACAGACTTTAAACGTTATACAAATATTTTAATTACGATTCTGCCAAAGAATATAGCATATTCTTTTATATATTTTTTTTCTCTCGATATAAGTACTAAGTTTATATATAACAGAATGGTCGATATTTATTGAATAGAGTTTATTTCATCATATTCCTAATAATTATTTATTAATATTTGAAAATTTGATACTTTTTAATAAAAACCCTTTAATTTAATAACATGTCTAATTAAATTTTTTTGTATATTGCAACTATAGTATTCACTAAATTTAAAATAGTGAATCTAGTATATTTTTTTATACTGATCTCAGATATGTATTTATAATTTTTCCATCAGGTACAGAATTAGATATATAGAGGAAAATAGATTTTAATAGAAAATCTGCTCTAAAACGGCTCTTATTTTGAATTTTCAAGATTTTTTTAAAAACTTAAAAATTCGATTTTTCTATTATAATGTATTATAATAAATTTTTGGCCGTTTACGGCACTTCTAAATTATTGGGCTCAAACTTTATATGTATTAAAACTATCTGCATATTTTTAATGGTGTTGTCTTAAAAAATCTTGAAATTTCAAAATAAGAGCCTTTTTATAGCACATTATCTATTAAAATTTATTTTTCTCTATATCTCTAAAACTGAGTCTGATGGGGAAAAACTGAAATGATATTTGAATTTATGAAAAATACTTCTAGAATCGCATATCTTTATTCTTGTGAATGTAATAAAGTTCATTTTTGTCGACCAGTGAAAATGGCAGATTATTTTAGCAAAATGCATATTTTTTAAACCCTTCTCCTGGTGCTCATTACTTTGGGGTAAATGACACACCATATATCGCGTTGATCTTCCGTTGGCCCTTTGAACGTAGGAGCTAAGATGCGAAAAAACTTAAAAAAAGAGGAAAAATACTCATACTTTAAAAAATATCGATACCTACTGGTATCGATACTTTCTTCCGATACTTTCTGGTATCGATACTTTCCTTTCGATACGATACAAGTACAAGTATCGATACTTTTTGATACGTATCCCTACCGTCTTCCCCGTTTCATAACGCTTTGAACTTGCTCTAACATGCGTAAAGAAGTTTCACTTATGGTTAGTTTAGTTACACCTGTCATTAGATATTCGGATATTTATAATTAGAAGTGACCTTTCCATTCTCAAGAAAAATAGATAATAATAAAATTTAATATAAATCATTAATTATAGAAAAATAATTGTGAGATTTAATTAACATATTTTAATTTTTAATTCACATTAACGTCATTCATTCTGAAACTACTAGCCGGATTTTTATGGACTTTTTTGCAATGCGTATTTAAGTCTACCCTATTTTTAATAATATCCGGTACTAAACAATTCTAAAGCCTCATTTTTTAAAATTTTTCATTCTGCTTAAAATACTAATTAAAACATCGAATTTTGGAAGATACGAAAGGATCCAAAGTATTTAGATAAACTATTTGTAAGAGTTACCCAAACTAAGACTGTTTTTTTTCTACTGCCCTTTTGCCAGTCTTTCCCCTCTCCTCGCAAGTATTCGCTGCTTGGCTTTCCTCTAGATTACATCTGTTAAATGCAAAGAAAGGATGTGCAGAAGGGCGTTTAATCCCACTAGATATATTTTTATGTCGCAATCCTTGGGTTTATAACCAAATTTAATTGATATTCAGAGATTAGTCAGTAGAAAACTATAAAATTTCATTCTATTCTACATATTAATATTACCTGTCTGCGGACAGTCATTCCCAGAACAATATTCAATTTTAATGAGTAATAAAAAGAGGAAATGTTTCAAGTTTTATTGCCAAACTTTTTGACTCTATCACGTTAGTCTCGGGCTGAATATAAATTATTACATATTATTATTAAATCATTGTTATTATCTTATGGTTGCTTGAAATATTAATAAATTTTACTCTATTCTAAAAGAGGTGGGAGGGAGGGGGGGGGGATGATGAACTCCTGGCCCCGACAAGCTCCGCCCACAAACAGACGTTGCATCAAGAAAATTTTATTTAAAAGTTAGTATTAATCATAACCTGTCTCTATCACCTTGTTTCTTTCTATTGATATGGTGTTACCGAACCCAGGATCTCCAGCCTTGGCTACCCACTTACACCAGAACTCTGCCAAATAATAACACCAAAATTCAAAAATCTTCTAAAATTAAAATTGGGGGTTTTCAAATTTTTTACTAAAAAAAATGTAGAGTTATAAATCATCCTTAAAGAGCCTAGTTAGAGCGTTTTCTTACCTCTATACATGTTAAAATAAAGAATTCTAATAGAATTAAGCAGCAAAATATTTTGATTAGAAAATAAAAAGAAACATTTTTTTTTTTAATCTTTTTATTTGCAGAAACAAGTTTTTTTTTTAAATATTTGAAGATGTTTTGGCAAAAGCACACACACACTATCCCGTGGGCGTTTCCTCCTATCTCTACCCATTCAAGTACAAATAATATTTTCTACTCAAAGAACAATTTATAATGTAAATTATTCTTAATTACTCAGAATCACACGTTCTGAGAAATGCCCTCTACACACAGTAAATATTCGAGCATAAGTTCTTGAGATATTCACTTTCCTAAGGAAAATAATAACTGCTATCCGACCCCTAATCTGAATTAATTAGAGCCTAAAATCACAATCGTCACGTTAAAAAAAAGCCCATAAAAATCCATCAAGTAGTTTCAAAGTACAAAATTAAAATAATTAAATCTCACAATTATTATTTCATAATTATAGAAATATATTCCATTTTATTTCGTTAATTAAATTTATTGAATGCAATTGAAAAAAAAAAAAAAAATTTGTAGCAACTCACCTTTAAAATTATCCTCAGAGATTTCCGAAATTCGATTTTCTTGCATTTCCAATTTCTTCAGCATGTCCAGACTGGATAGAGCTGCACTGGGGATCTCAGTGAATTCATTCCCACCCAAATTGAGTCTCTTGAGTTTCCTGAAACAAAGAAAATGAAATCATTTGAGGAGAGCGGGATTTTTTGACCAAAGAGATAAAAAAAAAAAAACTTTTCTTTTCGGTTTCGATAGAGGCATCTAGAAATTATTTATATCAACTGAAAGATATAATAAAGCCGAAAAGACTAAAAAACACTGATTAGGCCCCCCTCAGAGAGCCCGGACTCTGGGAATATATCGCCTAGAGGTGGGCATTCCGTTCGCGAACGGGGCCGCGCTTTTAACCGTTCGCCGTTCACCGGTCCTCCTCCTTTCGTTGCTTTGACCTGTCTTCGGCGAACGGCCAGTCCTCCGTTCATTTGTTTTATCCGTTCGTTTGGCGAACGGCCGTTCACCGCTCCTCCGTTCGTTTGGCGAACGGCCGTTCATCCGTTCATTTTTTTTGTTTTTATATTTAAATGGTTTAAATAGAAATGCCTGGACCCCAATATAGATAGATCCATAAATAAACCTTCGTCCTTAATGAGACGGGGGGGGGGGTCAGAGAAAGTGAAAAAAGAACGATGAACGGGTCGTTTCAGAGATCGAACGGCGAATGACCCGTTCTTCAAAAAGAACGATTTTGGTCCATTTCTAATATCGCCCAATTCCTATAAAAGGTAATCATATAACAAATGCGAGATTTAAATATATTAATACAAAATTATTCTCTATCGATATAAATGAATGAAATTAAATTAAAATTTAATATATCTGATTAATTATAGTACAATAATTGTGAGATTTAATTTCAATTTTCCCTTTTAAACTCGGAAACTACTTGACGAATTTTGATGGTGGTTTTTATAATATTAAATTTATTTAAGGATCTCTGTTAAATCCCACAAAATGTTTGCAAATGATCGGGTAATGTTGACCTATGTCGATCGATTTTTTTTTTTTTTTACCCTCTGACACCCTCTCTCTCTCTCTCTCTCTCGCTTTTTTTTTATTTGTTTTATAATGTTTCATTTCGTTTCATTAAATATAATTTTAACTACCTTGGTTAATTTTTTTAAATTATTTTTTACTACCTTATATAATTAAACAAATAAAAAAAAAGTAATTTTGCAAAGTTATTATTATTATTATTATTTCATATAGCTACCTTTTTATACCATAAATACATTTTTATGATAAAATATAATAAATATTCATTCAGTGAAGTGAATATACGTAATTTAATAATAAAATATTGATTTCATTTAAAATTCAAAATAAAATATAATAATTAAGCCAATGAATTTATTTATTTTCCCTCTCACTTTCTCTGATAAAAATGCATTCATTCATTCACTCATTCATTACACGTTGATTCAAATATTTCTGTTTAATTAAATTACTGTTTATATATATTTTTTTCAACTACTTTATTTATTTTTTTTTAATAAATATTCATTTTAATTGAATTTATTTATGTTTAATTAATATGAGAGTGAAATGAATAGAGAGAATGTAAGGTATGCAACGCCACGGAAGGAATAGTAATAGAGAGAGAGAGAAAAAAAGTGAGTTAATTAAAAAATCAATTTAAAGATTTAGAAACAAACTATAAGATAAGAAGTTTGAGGAGAGAGTGGAGGGGACTTATTCCCCTTTGAGCTAATCTCTTATACTTAGACAACTTAAATATTGTTGCAAATTTTTATTTTTGTTTTTCAATCACAGGTCTTGAGACTAAGTAGTAGGATTATCATTACTTGATGAAGAAATACATTTATTTTATCTGAATTCACCCTCGTTATTTATAATTGAATCGTTTATTTCAGAAAGGGCACATATCACATTTTAAAAATTCAGACAAAAAGTCCTTTTTTGCTCCAGAATATATGCCTTTTCTCAAACAAACGCTATTTTCAGTGCTCCATAGAAACCATTTGAACACAGTTGGAGATGTGCCCTTTTAACAACAATGTGTCTACACCAACAGAATCCATTTCATAAAAAAAAACTGTTTGTAAAAAAATGTGATATGTGCCCTTTCTGAAATAAACGATTCAATTGTTTTTGGAGGAAAAGGTCTTCTTGAGCAAGGGGATGTAGACTAGGATGGGTGGTTTTGCCTCTTTTTGTCGGAGCGAAGTGTAATCCCTGGGCCTCCTCTGGGCGCTTTTTTGCCCCGTTTTCAACCCCAGAGGAGGCATCTCTGACCTATCCAGGGACATATAACTGGCATTTTGAGGCTAGAATGTCAGTTTTCATCACAACTGACATCTCGTTATCCAAAAATATAGCCACTTTATAACCCAACTAAACTTAATGCCAATTTTGGCATTTTCAGTCGAAATTTCGAAACTTTGAGGTAAAAATACTCACAGAAGATAATGTCCGATTTGAAAAAAAAAATTATATCTGTAATGTCCATGTATCTGGGCCACTTTTCCGGGTATTAGGCCTACAATTTGCTCCAAAAAAAATCTGGTGTGACAAGCACAGAACACATCTCTTACCTACGGTTATCGAAGTTGTGTTCTTGCTAGTCACACCAGATTATTTGTGTCGATATAGATTTAGTTTCCGTCGATATATTACACAAGATGTAAAATTTATATGTATGGGAAAATATCCATGGCAATCATTTCTCCTATCTTTTCTATGAAATACAAGAGTAAAGTGGTCTTCAGAAGATTTCATTGGCAAATTGAGAATATACATTTTAAAGAGCATCTATATCACAAAGGGCCTAGTTGGCCTAAGTGTGTTCCCTCTCTGGGAACGGCCACTTCAACCTTCAACCTAAAAGAGCATCTAAAAAATAATTGATTTTTTAATTTTAATCAAAATCCTTGGAGTGAATTTTGAGAAAATCGAAAAAAACTGAAAAAGTACATCAGTAAAGTACTAGTACTCTTTGGCCGATTTTGATTAAAAGCTTATTTTCACGCTCCAGAGGAGCGCCTAACTTAAATATCCTAGCTCAATTCCTTCATGCTTTAAATTGAACCTAGACAGACAGACACACGCACAGAGACGGAAAAATAATCTGTATATAATAATAGCGGAGTGTCCGACTGTCACGCTCTGTTTCACCGACTTCCCGTTGGAATTTTGCAGTCTTATAGAGGACGTTATGGAGAGTCTAGGAAAAATACTCGGGTCCTCAAATTCCAATAACTTTTTGAGTTATTAATTCCTAAATTTACGATTTCTCCTTCCGGGACTTGCATTGACTCTGTGTGATGTATGTATGAAAAATGTTTATAGGTTTATGGAGCTCATATTATCTACTGTATCCCTTTCTTTCTCATTTCCCACTAACGATTAAAAAACTCTATCGGATAAATTTTATAATAGAGAATAACAAATTATTTATATTTGTTTCTTAAGTATTTCTACAAAAACTCATTCTTTTATTAATACACGTTCTTTTGCTCCCATTTCTATTTCAACCCTTTTTCGCCATCAAAGTACAAATATACTTGGACCGCCCAAGGCGGGCGTATAATATCATCAAAAATTTAAAATTAATTATCTTTCAATTGAGTATATCAATAGAGTATAAAACTTCACAATTGTTCATTGTACCGTTAATTAATTAATAATTGCTTAATGCAATCCTCATTAGTCAGGAAAATATTACGTCATTGCGTTGTTGTTTTTTTTATTCAATTTACAATAGTAAAATAGGTTTATATTTAAATTACCTATTATTATTCTATAATACGCTTTTCATATTTTATTTGAAATTATTTCACATGAGTAAACATTATAGGAAAAGATGGAATTATTTGATTGAAATTAATCAAATGAAAGCGAGGGGAAATGATTTATTAATAATATTACCATCGATAAGGTCGACTTTTGATGCCTATCAAATATTATTAATGGTCCATGTTACTTCTTTAATTAGAGATATAAATGAATGATAGCCGATTTTTAATGAGCAAAGCAAAGGAAACGATCGCCTTTTTTTTTGTTAATCATTAACAAAAAAAATTACCATGTCATGGAGATTTGGTTATTTGATACATACACAAACAAAAAAATTGTTTGGAAAATTTTAAATTTGCATTTGTATTTCGATGGTATTATTGTATAATCAATCGAATGGCCTAGACCAGTGGTTTCCAAACTTTGTGTTACCAGGCCTCCCTTAAAAATATTTAATCGTATGACGCCTCTCCCCCCCCATTTTATAAAATAATACAACACAAATTTTTAATTGTATTATTATTAGAATAACGCTATCTCGTAGTTTCTTTCTTGGACAAGGATTTAAGGATGGCATGTATTTATAATCAAAAAATTATGAAAATAATTTATTAGTTCTTGACAGATGCATAATTGTTTAGGCCCAACTCAACAGAACTAGAAAAATGTTAATAATATAAAACACTTAGTCAAAATATGATTATATAAACATGTATTATAATTAAATTAAATAAAAAGTCATATGAATTTGTCAAAATGCTTTGCATAAACCAATAATTTGTCATTATATTTACCATAAGACATCCACACATTATTTCTATTCAAATATTATGTGTGGATGTTTTATGGTAAATATAATGACTAGGGTTCGACCGAAACAAGATTTTCAGCCGAAACCGAATTTCGGCCTCAATCTTAGTTTCGGCCGAAACCGTAAGCGAAACTTGTATTTCTGACTTGTACTCCATACTTGTATTTCCTATAAAAAATTCATATCACTTTACCTTTTGTTTTTCGAAATTTTTTCCGCTCTCGGAAAATTTTAAATTAAATTAAATTAAATTTTCCTATAAAAAATATTTTACCATTTTTTTAGGGAGACTAAATTTATTCCGCAATTTTTTTTTTCGCCCTCAAGTGCGAATCACTTGACCTTTTTGCATGCGAGTCTCATTTCATCTTTTCAAACTCAGGTTTCGTGATTTTTGGCAGAAACTGTCCGAAACCGAATATTCGGTCGGTTCCTAATAATGACAATTACATTATTGGCATTATTGATTTATGCAAAGCATTTTGACCAATTCATATATGACTTTTTATTTAATTTAATTATAATACATGTTTATATAATCATATTTTGACTAAGTGTTTAATATTATGTAGATTTTTCCAGTTCTGAAGATGGCTGTTGAGTTGGGAAGAAACAGTTATGCATCCAAATGGCTTTATGGTAACCAAATGGCTTAAATAAAATCATCGGACTACCTGGGGTCCGAACCCGCTTTTGGTATACGAGGTTAGCACGTTAGCACCTCTACACCAAACCCCGAGGGCAGACAAAAAGTTGAAACGTCAGCAAAATAAATTCAATTGTTGACTATGTCTCAAATTTTTTTAAAAATATTTACTAGTTGTTTAATTGTTTGTTCTTGGATGGCGGAATGGCTTCTAGCCAACAGCAAAAATAAAAAAAAAAAAAAAAAAATTCTTATTATTCATTTTAATCATGCTAAATGAATTTTCCAACAAGATCTAACATTAAAAAATTAGATGAACAGTCAAAAAAAACCCATCAAAATTCGTTAAGTAGTTTCAGAAAAACAAATAATTAAAAATTAAAATATATTTAAATCTCACAATTGATTGATGAAATTTTATAAATTTAAGAGAATTATTTAATTTTTTTTTATAAATTCTCTTGATGTAATTTTTTCAAAGTAAATTTTTTTAATCACCAATTAAATTTAATATGCTAAAAATTAACGAAAAATCCTTCACATGTATAATATTACTACCAGCTACTACACACCTTTGACTACGTAACAATTTTTTTTAAATTTACAACAACAGAAGAAATAAAATCATCTTGATCCAGATAACATAAAGAATTTATAGCATTGAGAATTGTCTATGAGTAATTAGCAATTACATATTTAATCACTTTGGTCGTAACAGCTCTAGCGTTCGATGCCACATTACGTTTAATCTTTTAAAAAGCTTGTAACGCTTTTTTTTTATTAACACATTTTAATATTGAAGTTAGGTATTAAATTATTTCTATCAAATCAAAAAAAAAAAAAATTGAAATTAGTTATATTTAGAGTGTGGGAAAGATTTATTTGTATAAATTAAATAAAAATCAAAAAGATCAATTGGATGGTGGCATTAAAATATTAGCGAGAAAATCGATTAAGGATATTTTAAATAAATTCAATACCACCATTCGTTTAATTCCAACATTCATTTCCATTTAGAATAATTTCAATGAGAGAGAAAAAAGAGGGTGAGTGAATAAAAAAAAAAAAAGATTTGAAGGAATAAAGTGAAACACGTTTTGGATTCTATTTCCCTTTTGGAGAATGAAATGACGTAGCTAAGAGGACATTTGTTAGCGAGTACAACAGCCGCCAAATAAATGCTTCATAATTTCTCTTTGTAATTACATAATGACTTTTATTTATTTATTTATAGAATAATAAATGAGAAATTTAATTTTTAATGAAACTACTTGACGGATTTAAATGTTTTTTTTTTTTCAATGATGGTTTAGAAAAAACTTATTTAGAAGCATAAATTACTTAATCTTAATTTCAATACTTTTTTAAGTAAATTACAAAAATCGTAGAGTGCTGCTCGAAAACAAATGGCACGCCATACCCCATGAAAATTCGTCAACTAGTTCCAGAGTCCCAAAAAGCGCAAATTAATTAAAATTAATTCTCACAATTATTATAAATTTTAATTAATCTTATTGGAAATCGTTATTAAAGTTCATGCCAAAGGCTAGCCGTGCAGCTATTCCTCTTTGATTTTATAGAACACATTTTTCTAACTCTTTGTTTTTGGTAAATTAATATTAATTCTCTTCTTTTGCTTATCAGTAATCTAAATAATACGCTATAACTATTACGTTATAAAAAATGTATGATTTATTAGTCGCTGATTCTCTATATATAGTAATCACGAATATACTAATATAGCAGGCATTTCGTCATAAATCTAAAAAATGTATTAATTAATTAAAATCTTTGACTCTCCATTGATATATGGATATTTTTTACTTTGTAATAATGTGATTGTAAAATAATTTATAACGACGGAAATACACGTTCCCTGAGTCTAAATAAGTGTGGGAATATTTGAAATACGACGAAACTTTGAAACTCAAATTTGAACTAGCTAAGGAGATAAAAAAAGTAAAAATTCCCATGAAAATTGGTCAAGTAGTTTCAGGGTTATGGAATTATAAAAATAAAGTTTAAATCTCACAATTATTTTTCTATAATTAATAATAAATTCTAAGTTTTGCAATTTTGACATTTAATTAATTAGGGATTTATTTTTCCACATTAAAGACGAAAATTTTTTTTTTTTTTTTATTTGAGGGAAAAGCCTAAATTATGCCATAAAACCCTCAATAGCCTACAAAAAAAAACATTCCCCGGTTATTTACCCCTGGTGCTTCGTGCACAGAGGCACGCACCAACCCCAGTACCGTTATCTAGCGTAATTGCCATCAACCCGGTTCCAATGTTGGGAGTGAGGGGCCCTTCACCTCTCTACTCCCCAAAAATCGGTCCCTGACGGGACTGGTCCCCACCACCAATCGCCTCATCATTCAAGACGAAAATTCAATAATTAAAATTTAATATATTCTTAATTATAGAATCAAATTTGTGATATTTAAATTTAATTTTTAATGAATGAACTGAAACTGCTTGACGGATTTTTATGGGTGTGCGGCGCGTTTTTTATTTACGTTTTCTCAATAGAAAAGTTTTGTGGCGTGGAGTGAAAAGAGCGCCGAGGCCCCCTTCATTCAATTCTATTCAAAACCGACACCGTTTAAGTGGTGATACTAACTTTTCAAGTCCCTTGAAGGCGTCCTGTTCCACAGTAGAGATCTTGTTCTCGTAGATGGTGAGAATCTCGAGGGTGTCGAGGCCTTCAAAGGCTCTCTTCCGAAGTACCGAGATACGATTATGATTCAGATTGAGAATTAGCAGATGATGGAGATTCTTGAAGGCCACCGAAGGAACGTTGCTCAACACATTTTGAGAGAGGTCCAGCTGCGTTAGACCCTTGCCTGCAACACGAATTTATCACTGGTCAGATCCACAGTCACATAAGGATTAATTGGAGAGAAAATTAATTTTTCGGATTTCAAACATTCTTATTTAACGCGCGATTATTTTTATATAGTGGCAGATCTTTCGGTTCGCCCTCTACAAACAAACTCACACTCTCTCTTTATAAGTAAGTATAGATGATGGTATAAATCAAAATATAGAGGTATGTATTTGTTTATATGTGTATAAATTACAAGTAGCACAGGAAGTGCAAAAATATTTTGCATTTGGGCCCCACCCAAGCAAAAACTGAAATGACGTCACTGCGCTCAAACAGTAGATGGGCTTAAATATTTAATTTTTTTAATTGTAGACGTTTCGGTTGCTAATTGCGAAACTTCTTCGAGTTTTTTATCTTATAAATTTCAATAAAACAAATTAACTACGCGGAGCAGTCCTAGTGTTAGAATGTACACGTGGAGTGAGAGTATTAGTGTGAACATTGGACTCCACGTGTGAGGAATTTCATACATCATCAATATTGCAAGAAAGCTCACCCATCCTTTTATAAAATAAAGGTAGTCTTAAGCATTCTCGAAATATCCTTTGGAAGGTAAGAACTAATATTTGAAAAGTCTCGACAAACCTTTGAAGAGAGTTTAAAAAAAAAACATTTGAACATTTGACTTTTTGGCTTCGACAAAATTTGACAGATTGTGAACCCAAATTTGTCAGAAGAAGAAAATTTGTACTTTCGACGTCAGCTCTCTAACTTATTAATCTTTTAATAAATACATACACATAATCCATAAATATATAAAAGAGTTATTTTATTTATCGTCCCAATCCCAATCCAAGGGCGGATCCAGAGGTGTTTCTCGGGGGGGGGGGTAATCTGGTGTGACTCGTCGCACAGCACACTATTTTTTCTTAATTTCGGTAATTTAAAGGCGCATTCTGTACTTGTTGGCCAGAGTATAAATACAAATCAAATTTTTAAGTAATAATTTTTAAAATTTTACATTAAAAATAAATTTTTTTTCGAAAAAAAGTATTTTTTTTTTCAAATCTCAGGGGGGTAATTACCCCCTTTACCCCCGCCCTTGTCCCAATCATCATCAAAGAACAATCCTCCGGGGAGACAGTCTTCCAAACAACATCCAGGAAGTCAAAGCGTCCCCCCAACACTAGAATCATTAAAGGGGGGTTCAATAAGCTGAAATATTTTATTTATTTTAGGCTATTAGTATTTTTTTTAAATAGGCTATTAGTATTTTTTTTAAATAAATTCTGAAACTGGAACTGAAAATGGATTGGCTACCAATCCAATTGAAATAAATAGAGTCGAGGTCTAAATGGCCTTCGATGCCGAAAAAGACTTTAAAAGAAAATATATATAGGAAGTCATTTTTTATACAAATAATGAATCTACAGTAGATTTAAATTTGACTTAGGAACTCTTTTAAATACATTAATTTTTTGGCTAGCAAAGGAGAATTGTTTAGATGCAAATAGTAAAAATCTACCATTAAATTAATGATAAAAATAAAATTAAAAAAAAAGAATTAAAATATAAATAAGATCAATTGTAGAATAATAATTGCGAGATTTGATTTCAACTTTTCCTTTGTAACGTTAGAACTCGTAAACTACTTAAAGAATTTTTATAGAGGCTTTTTTTATATATGCAAGAGATTTTTATGAGGGTGCGTTTTTAAGCTTAAATTTTATTTTAAAAACTCATTTAGGGCCGGTTTTTTCATCTTTGGGTAGAAAGAAAACCTATGGGTAGTGTGCAATGCAGAAACCCTCTTCCAGGGAATAAACTCTCTTCAGTATTAAAGGTTTTTTGAAGTTTTCTACTTAATAAAGACATAAAATATAAAAATTATTAAAAATAAAAATTGAAATTAATTTAAATAAATATTATAAATTAAAATAATTAATTTTAAAAAAAATTATTTTTTTTACTAAAATTTAAAATTTGAAATGCTTTAGTTGAAGCTTCGTCTCGCCAGAGTGCGCCAGAGGGAGTTGGCCAACCCTCGAACATAGTTTCAACTTGGATATTAGAATATATTCAAATAATCATCTTCAACACCTTGCCAAATATCCTAGAAATATAATCCTGACTGACATAAAATTAACAATAACAAAAAAAAGGGATAGATTGAAGAATGCCTCTGTTATTTTTATGCGTGAAGTTACGAAGCTGCTGCCAGCCTTGTGTTCCTAATATCACCCCTTTGCTAAATCGTACCCAGAGCTTTTGGCTCCGACTAATTTAACAGAGAGGTTGGCAAAGAATTCAACATATATACATATACATATACATATACTCCAAGGCTGGGTTATGCAAATAAAAAGCAAATGGCTGCCTCAGTTACCAGTGGACCTAACCTTTTGCATATTGTAAAATATATCACATCTCATCATTTTATTGTTAAAATAAGTTAAATCAAAATAAAAATAACAAATATATCTACTTCTTTTTTAAAAAAAATGATGGGATGTCATATAGGTATTTTACTATAAGAATAAAAATGAAGAGGGTTTCTGCACTACCAAAAAAAAGCACTTTAACAGACACTTCACTAACTACCCAAACATGAAAAAACCGGCCCTTAAGGTGTTTAGAAATAAAAAAAATTTGGGGTAAATATCGTAAAGTAAATTTTATCTTTTAAATAATTTGAGAGTGGTGCTTGCGCAACCAGTATACTAATCCGTGTTGTATGTTTTCTAATTTTAATAAAATTTGATATTCAAATAAATGAAAAAAATAAGTAAGCCATTAAATTTATAAAAATTTAATACTATATAATTTGTAATTCTTTTAAAGTTAAACAAACCATTATTTTTATTTATTTATTTATTTATCAAGTTAAGCGTTTTAATCACTCACGGATTATGAATCTTGTTTGTTTGTTTGTTTGTTCGTGCCCTCCCCTTCATTCATTCATCTTTTCTCTCTCACAAATGCCACTTTGAATTATCATCCAATTATCTCCTTTTCAAATCTGTTCTCTTGAGATTTTTTTTTTTTTCTAGTGAAGATTGTCTTGAAAAGATCAAAAAAGAATCTCTAGTAGCAAAGAGAACTCATTAATATCAGAGAAATCAAATACATCGACTTTCTTGTATTTCATAAGATATGGAAATCTTTTTGATGTTTATAAAAAAAAAAAAAATAAAAACTTTTTGGTGTATTGATAGCCAGCCATCAGTGATAATAAAAGGCGGAATCGAAATCCCTATTAAAGGAGATTCAATTGGGTAGCAAGCAATTAATGGGGGCACTGTCCTTACAACGCCCACAATCGGACAGTTGCAGGTGTGGTGGGTCAAAATGAACCTTTTGAGCCGGATTATCTCTCAATTTTAAATAATTTTTGCGGCAAGGCGGACTGGAACCCGAGTTCTGTGGAAACTTCAGCTACATTGCGCGTTAAAAAAAACGTAACACTTTGTTTCCTCTTCAGAAGCAGGGGCGGATTAAAGGAGGGGGCGATCGCCCCCCCCCCCCCCCCCGAGACGAAATTCAAAATGTTATAAAAACTAGTAATCTAAAGAAATTATGATTTTCGCGCTTTAATTTCAATTGAATTTGTTAGCAATCAATTTAAATAAATAGGAAAGGGGTCTAAATGGCCATAGATGCTGACAAAGTCCTTAAAATAAAAAAAAAACCGCCCCCCCCCCCCGACAAAATTGCATTAATCCGCCCCTGTTCAGAAGACGTGCTCTAATCTACCTGAATGATACTTTAATTTAAAAAACATTTAATATGATATATCTTAGACATTTCTAAGTAAATTTAACACAAATCCATATCATTTTAATAAATAATTACAATTCAAATAAAATCAAGATCTTCTTCTTCTTCTCTCCTCGCCTTGTCCCGCGATGCGGGGTCGGCGGACCTCACTCGTTCCCTCCAATCCTATCATACATTTTTACGACCGGAAGAAATAGGACAGGCCGGCCCGTCCCACGGTCTGACGCCTGTTGAAAATATAGAAGGGAAGAGACTGACAAGTAATGCCAGTTCCAGCTAGAGCAGCTCGTGGTCGCCATCCTCGTACCAAGGGCGGATACAAGGGGGGGGGGTATAGGGGGTAATTACCCCCCCCCCTGAGATTTGAAAAAATACTTTTTTCCAAAAAAAAAAAATGTATTTTGAATGTAAAATTTTAAAAATTAATACTTAAAAATTTGATTTGTATTTATATTCTGGCAAACAAGTAGAGAATGCGCCTTTAAATTACCGAAATTAAGAAAAAAATGTGTGCTGTGCGACTAGTCACTCCAGATTACCCCCCCCCCCCGAGAAACACCTCTGGATCCGCCACTGCCTCGTACCCACAAGATGTGGGTCCCTGAGCTATCAAATAAAATCAAGATAAAAATGTCGATTTTCAATTTGTGGGGCAAATCAACATAATCTCGAAATGGTTTGTTGGATAATAGGCCTAATTACAAATTTTGTTTTTATAAGAAATTCCAATAAAATAGACAGAGAAAAACTGAAATGGAAAGATTATTTTAAAATTTTAGCAATTTGACGGTATTAAAAAAATTTCGACATTTTTGTCTTTGTTTTATGCAATTAGGCTATTTATAAATTTGTGTTAAATTTACTTAGAAATGCATTTCATAATAAATGTTTAATAAATTACAGTATCCCCCCCTAACGCGTTACGTAATACGTGGACGACCCCTTTTGTGTATCATCTTCAAAAGAGATTCAACTGTCTTTTTATTTAATAGAGCATACAGTATTTGTATCACATCTGAAGATGACATACACAAAGTATTAACAAAGAATATATTGAAACATATCACTTTTTACTGTTTATTTTTTTTTAATTTACCTAAAATACAATTAAAATAAACCAGGGCCGGATCTAGAGGGGGGCAGTGGGTGCGTGTGCCCCAGGCGGCAGATATCAGGGGGCGGCAATTAAAGAAAGATTTACTAAAAAAAAAGATAAAATGATATGAATTTTGTATAGAAAATTTTAAGGATGGGGCGGCAAATTAAATTTTGCCCCCCTTAAAAAATCTCCTAGTTCCGGCCCTGAAATAAACATGTAATTGAGACCGGGAGTAGTGACGTCATTTTTTCTTTAAATCTTAATTCCCAACGTCTGAGTTTTCTTTTAATATAAAAATGATTACGAATAATCATTTCAAATTTAATTTTATTTTAACCTATTTCAAGTAAATCAGTATTGATCTTCAAATCTTTTTTTTTTTTTATCCAATACAAAAAGACGAAAGAAAAGCGAGTGACTCATCTTTAGAAATCCCCAAACAGAAAAGAGAGAATCTTTTAAAGAGTTTCAATATTGAGTTAAGTCTTAAGGTGGAAGAAAAAAAATAAAAGTCCTTCAAACATTGATCCAATTTAAAGCCATTATAAAATTAATAAATAAATGGATTGCAGGGTGCACATTAGAGCGAATCCCACTCAGCCAGGCAGCATTAGCGTCAACGTTCACGACTTAACAAATTGTCCTCTTATGAAATGATCTACTTCGATTTTTGACGTGACAACGTCTTACAAATCATGTGTCTATAGAGGCAGGTTAGAGGGGCATGCACGAAAAAGTTTATTGGCTTGAATAACTCCTCTGTCTTAAGAGATATAATTATGGTAAATATACGGTTAGAAAGAATGAGTTTTCAGCTAAAGATTTCACCATTTATTTTTTTTCCTACCATTTTATTTTACCGTGCTGCGGTAAATTCTAATTTGAAAGTTTAAACCCCTGTAGATTCCGAACGGCTAATCAGATCAGACTAAATAGGATGTCATTTGGTGCAGAAAGAAAACCTCTAATAGAATAAATAAAAAAATCCCTAGTAATTAACTCCAAAATTAGTTTTTTTCTCGAAAAACCTCATTTTTTAGGCAAAAAAATATCGAAAAATAGCCCTATTTATGTAACGCCTAGCTACTTGACCGTAAAAGCTACATTAAATCTAAATATAGTTTTAGAAAGAGTGGTCCAATGCCCAGAGGTAATTTTTTTTTTATAATATAATACTTTCTCTTAGATATAAAAAGTAAAAATAATTGCTTTTCTATCTATGGAAATACACGTTTTGAGGTGTGAACCCACAAAATGGACTGTATGTGAATAAAATATCTCGAAAAACCATTAGAAGATGATTCAGTACCGAGTTACTCTAGGCCAGGGGTCTCCAAACTTTCCAGCCTTAGGGCCATACTGATTACTCCAGTAAGTTCCGAGGGCCAAAACCATATTATCATTGTTGCCGGTGGTTAAAAGTGAAATAGTCCACTGATGAAAAAAAAGTCCGAAAAAAGTACGCAACGTTTAAAAAAGGCTGCAAATCGGACTAAAGTCCGCAAAACGTAAAATTAGTCCACAACTACAAACTATTGTCAGTGGAAAATCTCAATTACATAAATCTCATTAGTATTTCATATGTCATTATGCTTGTTATAAGTTATGTTTTTATTTAAAATGTATAAAATGTTAGTTGGATTCATTTCAATAATTTGTTAGTTATTATATACTGAAGTTAAATTTTCTGCATATTATACATGTCTACTCATTACAATTCTGTGTTTCTTTATTCAACTTATCACAAAAACAATAACAATAAGCCTACAACAATGTTATGAGTAGTTAGCCCATGACCATATCAATGTAGATGTCATATTAATAATTATTCAACATAAAATTAGAATACTTCAGTAAACTAAATTTAATTTGCTATAAAAAATATGTTCTCTAAAAGAAGTTTTTAAGTTTGCTAGCTCTCCGCGGGCCGGACAAAATCTGTCCGCGGGCCGGATGTGGCCCTCGGGCCGTAGTTTGGAGACCCCTGCTCTAGGCGGCAAGAGATGGCGTTAGTTTTTCCCATAGGAATACAAGGGATTTATTCCATTTCATTTGAAAGATTCCAGCTAATTAATTAAAGGCAAAAAATTAATTTTTTTTTAACACAAAGATTACTAATTTAATTATCTATAAGATATAGAGCGGATTTTTTAAAAATATCTTTTATTTAATGCGATTTATCTAAAAAACAAAATTTATTTTTTCAAAAATCAAAAAAAGGGCTTCTATAAGTTGTAGATATTTTAAATAGCTTTAATTAAAAAGACAATTGAGGTCGATAGCTTCAAAATTGTGACCGCTGGAATATCCCAAAATTAGCACCCCGAGACGCGCACCTTAAGTAAAAAGCCTACGGGGTTGAAATTTTATATTTTAGTTAGATACCCTGCCAGACAGTTAAAATAAGCTTTTAAATCAAATCGGTCAAAGATTATCTACTTTACTGTAGTACTTTTTTGGTTTTTTCCAATTTCTCAAAATTGTTGATTGAAGTACACTTTATTGATGTAGTATTTAAGATTTTTCCCAATGTATGCATTCGTAGCTTAGCACCATCTATGAAGCGCAAATGTTCAAGTTTGAAACTAAGATACTATAATAAACTAAATATAACTTGACAAAAAAAAAAATCTAGGGACACAGTACAGTACATAACTTTCAATTCCCGATTAATAAATCTCATTTTACTTGTGTATTTTTGTTGAGTTCACACTTCACACTTTTTTTCTCATTCGCACTCACATGCACACAGTCTTTTCGGCAACTTAGGCCATATAAGACTTTTACGATACCCGTTATATATGATAATATCTATTGGAGGTTCAGGCATTTCTATTTAAGCCTCTGATAAATGACTTGAATAAAATTATCGGACTGCCTGGGGTCCGAACCCGCGACGTTTGGTATAGGAGGTAGACAAGCTACCCACTACTCCAAACCCGGGGGCCAGTAAAATCTTCAAAAATAGAATAATTTTAAATAGTTTTAAAATTTTGTTTCAGACATATTTGTTCTTTATTTTATTTTAATGTTTTGTGTTAAATTTACTTATAAATGTAGAAAAGAACTCCGGGGTTTTGAGGTAAAATATTTTAATAAAGTAAAAAACGTACATAGATGTTTTATACATGATTGGAAAGGTTACATTTTCAAGTTTTTTTTTTAACAATTTAATAAAGTTCAATGTGAGCCCCTTGAGTGGCACGGCACACATCGTAACGGTATTCTACCTCTTCCCATGTCCTGGTCAGCATGCAAGGGCGGATCCAGAGGTGTTTCTCGGGGGGGGGGGGTAATCTGGTGTGACTGATCGCACAGCACACAATTTTTTCTTAATTTCTTAATTTAAGGGCGAATTCTGTACTTGTTTGCCAGAATATAAATACAAATCTAATTTTTAAGTAGTAATATTTAAAATTTTACATTAAAAATAATTTTTTTTTTTTCAAATCTCGGGGAGGGGGGGGAATTACCCTTTTACCCCCCCCCCCCTTGTATACGCTCTTGGTCTGGGGTGACGGATGCCACGCAATTGACTATTCGTTCCCTGAGATGGCGAACATTACGAATTACGCTTTGCAGCGCTGCCAACTGTTGATAAAAACACTTTTTGAGCTACTTGTTTCAGAGAAATAAACCAAATTTTGCTATCTTTTATAGTTTAAAAAATATGCATTTTTAAAACCCCGGAGTTATTTTTTAATAGACACCCTGTATTTAAACATACGAGTATCTTTAAAAGTCTTATATAGCCTTAGTTGCCGAAAAGACTGTGTGAATGTGTGTGAGAGTGTGAGTGTGAATGAGAAAAAAGCGTGTTTTTTTAAATAAAAAAAAAAAATCTTATGGTGTAAACGCTGATTAGAGGGCTGTTCAACCTTAATCCAATCTTAATATTTAAGTATTTAATTTAATTGATTTCTGTACTCTTTTTCCTTATCCCTGGGGAAATTCACTCCCACTTTTGGCGTTATCTAAGTAACTAGATGAAGAAGAATTCAGAAAACTAATCATTGATTAACACAAACATGATTTTCTAAAAAAAAAAAAAAATCGAATTATTATCATGCAATCTTGTTTAAAAACAGATATCGGTCGGTCTTTAATGAAAAGTGTGAAATTTGATGAACACATTTGCCTGGTTTTTTTATAATTCGTACAAACTGCGTGACTCAAAAAAAAAAAAAAAAAAAAAACTTGAGAAAGATCACGCAGATGGAGGACACGAGACGAATACTCGAGGTGTACGTACTTACACGCAAAGGGCTCTTTTCTCCCAAAGGAATTGAAAAATAAGGCGGAGCTCTGAGCCAACCCTTTCTTTTTAAGGGTGAATTATGCGATTATTTTGTGCGATTAAAGAAGACACACACAATGAGAGATCAATTAAAAGATATACTCAATTTAATTTTTTTATAATTACTAAAAGATTAACAGATTATTTTTTTTTTTATAGTAAAGTATCGCTTTTATCTAGAAAGTGTATAAGAATGCTATTATAGAAAGGTTATTTTAATGTAAATAAAGGAATTAAGTTTGTTTTAATTTTAGACTAGGTAAATTAAAAATTAAAAACACAAGGGGATATGAAGTAAACGAAAAGAAGTATGCTGGGTTATGGAGAAAGAAAAACCAGCGAATGCTTTCCACGTTAAAACAATTTATTAGCAGATATTTCGGTAAGCCTAACGCGAACCATCCTCAGTGCTTCAAATTATATGATTGTGGAGCGTTTAATAAACTCATAAAATGCTTGAGAAGCCATTCTATATATGGAGGGGACAAAATCGTATGAAGCAAGTCACTGAGAGAAAAATAGCATCTATATACATAAGACACAATCGAATTTTTTGTATGCTTTAAGATAATTTCTCACAGTGACCCACCAGGCGCGTGTATACTAATACGGTATTAGAAAGTACACGCGCCTGGTGGGTCACTGTGAGAAATTATCTTAAAGCATACAAAAATTCGATTGTGTCTTATGTATATAGATGCTATTTTTCTCTCAGTGACTTGCTTCATACGATTTTGTCCCCTCCATATATAGAATGGCTTCTCAAGCATTTTATGAGTTTATTAAACGCTCCACAATCATATAATTTGAAGCACTGAGGATGGTTCGCGTTAGGCTTACCGAAATATCTGCTAATAAATTGTTTTAACGTGGAAAGCATTCGCTGGTTTTTCTTTCTCCATAACCTTACAATACAAGGTGATATGTTTCAATAGACAGTAAAAACGTATTTCGATACCACTTCTGAAAATGACACACCAACAGGTCTATTCTCTAAGCAAAAACTTTTAACATCTGAAATCAGCGTTAATTCATTTTAACACCTCCGTGCCTCAAATTGCTATTCTGAAAGCAAAAATTTTAACTCCAAAGCTTTAACATTGAGCCAAGAGAGTTAAAAAAAATGTCATTTGGTTTAACGCCGTATTTAATGCATCAATATTGAGTCTTTAACTGAAAAAGTAAGGTTATGACTTTGATAGCTTAGATCAGTTAGGATTCATGTCAAAAATTCGATGTCGAGATTTTGATGGATATACACGTTTTGAGGTCCCCTGAATCCAAAGAAGGGGCTTTCGTGACATTGTCTGTGTGTCTTTTTTTTAACACTCACATTTTTTCTCATTTACACTCACACACACATTCACACTGACTTTTCGGCAACTCAGGCCATATAAGACTTTTAAGATATCCGTTATTATTTTATATCTATTGCGGGTCCAGGCATTTCTATTTAAGCCATTTGGATACCAAATGGACTGACTGCCTGGGGTCCAAACCCACGACGTTCGGTATAGAAAGTAGGTACCAACTAAACCAAGCCCGTAGGCCTGTGCGTCTGTCTGTCAGTAGTCAATTTAAAGCATGAAGGAATAGAGCTAGGAGGTTGAAATTTTATATTTAAATTAGGCACCCCCCTCTAGCGTTAAAATAAGCTTTTAATCAAAATTGGCCAAAAAGTACTAGTACTTTACTGATGTACTTTTTCAGTTTTTTCGATTTTCTCAAAATTTGCTCAAACGATTTTTTTTTTTAAATTCAAAAATCAATTATTTTTTAGATGCTCTTTAAAATGTTTATTCTCATTTTGATATTGAAATCTTGTATTTCATAGGGAAGATAGGAATTTCTGGAATTGCCATGGTAACAAAATTTAAATATTTTCCCATACTTATAAATTTTACATCTAAATTCAAATGTTCCATATTGTCGGGAACTAAATATATGGCAATACAAAAAAATCTGTTGAAACAAGCACAAAACACTACTTTCGAATACCGAAGGTAAGAGAAAGTTGTGTGCTGTGCGCCAGTCACACCAGATTTTTTTTTCTTGTTTCTATTTTGTATCTTTTATTTTGTATTGTTTTATATTGTATTTAGTATATTTGTATTTTAAATGGCTTCTGGCCGAAATACAAATAAAAGAAAAAAAAATCTCTCAAATTCTGATCTAGTAAAAAATAAATTAATTTTTCAATTTTCTTTTCATTAAATTTAACCGTTTGTAAACGTCCATTACGTTGACGTTTCGGTCTTGGCTAAAACCATCTTCAGAGCTTCAACTTCCCGTATAAATTACCAAATTAAATTTTGCTCTCTTTTAGAGAAAAAATACTCGAATCACTAAATTCTCAAACAATTCCTGAAAATGAATTTCCTCATTCGAATTCCCCCCCCCCTCTACCGAGAGGTTAGAGATGTTGACAAATGTCAATACTGAAAGCCAAGGGGTCCGGGTTCGGATCCCTCCCCCCAAATCATTTGAATTTGGATACCAAATAAATGCCTGGATCCCCTAATATATCATATTTAATAAAATTAGTATCGTCAAGGTCTATATGGTCTAATACCGAAAATAAAATGCACTGTGTTCTCTCATTATGACGCCAATTAATTAAATTCGCCGCGAGCGACGCGGCTAGTTACATATTAAAACGTTAATTATCAATGAACTCAACTTCATTACTAAAGCACTTGACGTGTTTATTTACTTTTTGTTCGGCGTGTAGTGTTTCCACTAATTACTCAGGGTTTTGCGACAGAGACGTTTTTTTTTCTCCTCTCTTTGAGTTGAATTATATTAATTAATAGTAAAGAATAAAGGATCTTAATTGCAACTTAGCGGTGTTATTTATTTATGAAATGCCCTGTATTTGTGATTTACTCTAAATAAACTCCACTTAACTAATTACTGTCTATGTAATTACGACACTATGAGCAATTAGCATTCAAGTATCTTGGAGGAAACCAATTAATCAATGGCCTAGGGCAACATCAAGTGACCTATCACGTAGCTATAGGCTACATGCAACATATAGTCTAGTAATTATATAATTCATGACACTTCCGCTATGTCTATTTTATACAGGGTGGCGCAGAAATATAAAATTATATGTATTTTTATAAAGACAAAGTTCATTAGGCATTACTTTTTACTTTCTCTTACCTATGTATATATGTAATATATATATAGAGAGAAAGTATTGAATTCATGTCAAAAATTCGATGTCGAGATTTTGATGGATATACACGTTTTGAGGTCCCCTGAATCCAAAAAAGTGGTTTTCGCGACATGGTCTGTCTGTGTGTTTGTGAACAAAATATCTCAAGAACGAAAAGAGCTAGGAGGTTGAAATTTTATATCCAAGTTAGGCACCCCCATGGGACGTGACACGAAGCTTTTTAACAAAATCGACCAAAGAGTACTAGTACTTTACTGATGCACTTTTTGCAGTTTTTTTCGATTTACTCAAAATTTGCTCCAACGATTTTTTTTTAAATTCAAAAATCAATTATTTTTTAGATCTTCAATAAAATGTATATTCTCATTTTGTGATTGAAATCTTCTGAAGACCACTTTACTCTTGTACTCCATAGAAAAGATAGGAGAAATGGTTGCCATGGTATCAAAATATAAATATTTTTCCATACTTATAAATTTTACATTTTGAATTCAATTTTACCCTACTGTCGGAAACTAAATACATGCCGACACAAAAAATCTGGTGTGACAAGCACAGAACACAACTTTCGATTACCGAAGGTAAGAGAAAGTTGTGTGCTGTGGCAATGATTAAAACGTTTGGCTCGAGCTCTGAAGCAAATTATTTTGAATGGAAGGAGTTTTATTCCCTAAAAACGAAAAAACAATTGCATATTAGATGATAAGATACGTCATCACTTTCACGGGAAAGATTTATAACCTTGTTGCCTTTTTTTATTTATAAAAGACGTATAGAAAGAATTGAATCTAGAGCAGCAAAGTTTTTTTTTTTTTTTGAAATACACGTATCTATACTATTATATAAAAGACAATCTCTGTCTGTCTGTCTGTCTGTCTGTCTGTCTGTCTGTCTGTCTGTCTGTCTGTCTGTCTGTCTGTCTGTCTGTCTGTCTGTTTGTAACGCATAGACTCCGAAACTACTGGACCGATTTTCATGGAGTTTTTTTTAATGGGTAGGGAATTTTCCGGGGGTGGTTTTAGGCTATCATTATATCGAATTAGGGGTAGGGAACCCCCCCTTTTTGGGGGTTATCAATTACCCCATAGCAAAGCATTGGAAAACAGGATCTAACTCGCTTTATGAAAAATATATTTATCAAATCTTTAAAATGAAAAATAAAAACTCTTCCTCCCCTAACAATTCGACATTTGAAAAGATTTTTCCGCTCTGCGCCCCCACCCCCCCCCCCACCCCTAAAATTTTATTTTTTTTATTTTTCATTCGATTTTAATAAAATTTAAAATGTTGCTTTCTTAGGGTGTAAATAATTGAAAAATGGTATTTTAGACCCCAGAAAGTTCAATTACCCCACTGACCCCCCTGAAATTTATTTTTCATTCGATTTTAATAAAATTTAAAATGTTGCTTTCTTAGGGTGTAAATAATTGAAAAATGGTATTTTAGACCCCAGAAAGTTCAATTACCCCACTGACCCCCCTGAAATTTATTTTTCATTCGATTTTAATAAAATTTAAAATGTTGCTTTCTTAGGATGTAAATAATTGAAAAATGGTATTTTAGACCCCAGAAAGTTCAATTACCCCACTGACCCCCCTGAAATTTATTTTTCATTCGATTTTAATAAAATTTAAAATGACGCTTTCTTAGGGTGTAAATAATTGAAAAATGGTATTTTAGACCCCAGAAAGTTCAATTACCCCACTGACCCCCCTGAAATTTATTTTTCATTCGATTTTAATAAAATTTAAAATGTTGCTTTCTTAGGGTGTAAATAATTGAAAAATGGTATTTTAGACCCCAGAAAGTTCAATTACCCCACTGACCCCCCTGAAATTTATTTTTCATTCGATTTTAATAAAATTTAAAATGTTGCTTTCTTAGGGTGTAAATAATTGAAAAATGGTATTTTAGACCCCAGAAAGTTCAATTACCCCACTGACCCCCCTGAAATTTATTTTTCATTCGATTTTAATAAAATTTAAAATGTTGCTTTCTTAGGGTGTAAATAATTGAAAAATGGTATTTTAGACCCCAGAAAGTTCAATTACCCCACTGACCCCCCTGAAATTTATTTTTCATTCGATTTTAATAAAATTTAAAATGTTGCTTTCTTAGGGTGTAAATAATTGAAAAATGGTATTTTAGACCCCAGAAAGTTCAATTACCCCACTGACCCCCCTGAAATTTATTTTTCATTCGATTTTAATAAAATTTAAAATGTTGCTTTCTTAGGGTGTAAATAATTGAAAAATGGTATTTTAGACCCCAGAAAGTTCAATTACCCCACTGACCCCCCTGAAATTTATTTTTCATTCGATTTTAATAAAATTTAAAATGTTGCTTTCTTAGGGTGTAAATAATTGAAAAATGGTATTTTAGACCCCAGAAAGTTCAATTACCCCACTGACCCCCCTGAAATTTATTTTTCATTCGATTTTAATAAAATTTAAAATGACGCTTTCTTAGGGTGTAAATAATTGAAAAATGGTATTTTAGACCCCAGAAAGTTCAATTACCCCACTGACCCCCCTGAAATTTATTTTTCATTCGATTTTAATAAAATTTAAAATGTTGCTTTCTTAGGGTGTAAATAATTGAAAAATGGTATTTTAGACCCCAGAAAGTTCAATCACCCCCTGACCCCCCTGAAATTTATTTTTCATTCGATTTTAATAAAATTTAAAATGTTGCTTTCTTAGGGTGTAAATAATTGAAAAATGGTATTTTAGACCCCAGAAAGTTCAATTACCCCACTGACCCCCCTGAAATTTATTTTTCATTCGATTTTAATAAAATTTAAAATGACGCTTTCTTAGGGTGTAAATAATTGAAAAATGGTATTTTAGACATCAGAAAGTTCAATCACCCCCCTGACCCCCCTGAAATTTATTTTTCATTCGATTTTAATAAAATTTAAAATTACGCTTCCTTAGGGTGTAAATAATTGAAAAATATATTAATCAAATATTTAAAATAAAAAATAAAAACTCTTTTTCATAATTAATTAAAATACATTTATCTGGACAACTCTTAGTCACATCCCGAGACGCCGCCCGCCAGGGCCTACGGGGTAGGGTTGCCGAAGGCAACCCTACCGCAGCTAGTATATAAATAAATGAATAAACCTTTGAAATGTCAGCAAACTACGATTGTAATGGTCAATAAAACTTGACAGAAAGTCATTTATTTATTTATATATTCTCTCGGTTATTCATTTATTTTAGCAGACAAAATCCGGATCAAATGATTTCTACACTGTCTAAATAAATTATGTATTGCATTTTCGTTCTTTCGTGATTATCATGACAAGGGTTTTTCATCTTTATTGATAGTTTGATTGAATTGTTTTATTTTAACTCATATTTTCATTAACTGAAATATAAATTTATGAATATTAAAATATTGATTTGAGATTCTTTTAAAGCATACAAAAAGAGTATTTCATTTTTCGCTATGTCGAATAGTTTGTGAGGCTTTAATTAAATTTAAACTGTCATTGATAGGCTCTAGTTAAAATATTAAAAATTAAAAACACTAGGTACCCTCGGGCTTGGTGTAGTGGTTAGCATACTGGCCTTCTATACCAAGGGTCACGGGTTCGGATCCCAGGAGGTCCGATAATTTTACCTATTTATTTGGATACCAAATGGCTTAAATAAAAATGCCTGGACCTCCAATATATATATTATTAATATAACGATTATCATCAAAGTCTCATATGGTCTAAGTTGCCGAAAAGACTGTGTGTGTGAGTGTGAGTGTGAACGGGAAAAAAGTGTGAGTGTTAAAAAAATACACTAGGATATAAATTTAAAAAATCTGGTGTGACTGTCGCACTGCACACAACTTTCTCTTACCTTCGGTAATCGAGTTCTCGTGCTTGTCACACCAGATTTTTGTGTTGACATATATTTTTAGTTTCCGCCGATATATTAATTTTTTTTTTTTTTAAACATTCACTTTTTTCTCATTCACACTCACATTCACACAGTCTTTTCGGCAACTTGGGCCATATAAGACTTTTTACGATAACCGTTATTTATGAATTTATCTATATTGGGGTCCAGGCATTCTTATTTAAACCATTTGGTATCCAAATGGCTGGACAACCATTTCTTCTCCAAAAATATTTATATTTTGTTACCATGGCAACCATTTCTCCTATCTTTCCTATGAAGTACAAGAGTAAAGTGTGCTTCAAAAGATTTCAATGGCAAAATGAGAATATATATTTTAAAGAGAATCTAAAAAATAATTGATTTATGAATTAAAAAACAAATCGTTGGAGCAAATTTAGAGAAAATTGAAAAAAAAAAAACTGACATCAGTAAATTACCCCTTTTTTTTTGCTGAAATATACCTTTTCAACACGCAGGATTAGCAGGTATGTCGGAGTATCGAAATCGGGATTAGCAAGACTCTAGTTTTAATTTAATTTCTATTTTTCCCTCCCTTGGGTGGGGGTCGTGTTATTCTCCCCCTTTGATGTGCTACTGTCAATAGTCAGTTAACAACTTATGATTTTTATTTATTTATTTAAACAATAGGTGACAGGAGCATATTATTACTATACTGTATATTTATTTAGGGTGTGCTACAAGGCCATTCATTTGTTTATTTAAAACATAAAAACAAAATAGAATCCAAAATACAAAATATTCAAATTAGAATCCATAATAATATAAAATTACATTATAACAAGAACATTATCAAAACAATAAAATTAGAAACAAAATAACGTTTTTTTTTTTTTTTTTAACACTCACACTTTTTTCCCATTCATTCACACTCATATTCACACACACATACACACAGTCTTCTCGGCAACTTAGGCCATATAAGACTTTTTCCGATAACCGTTATTATATAAATATATTTATTGGGGTCCAGGCATTCTTATTTAAGCCATTTGGTATCCAAATGGCCTAAATAAAATCATCGGACTGCCTGGGGTCCGAACCCGCGACGTTTGGTATACGAGGTTAGCACGCTAACCTCTACACCAAGCCCCGAGGGCAATCAGACGTTAAAAATGTTAATTTTTTGAAGTGACAACGTCTTACAAATCATGTGTCTATAGTGGCAGGTTAGGGAGCCATGCACGTAAAAGTTTAGCGGCTTGAATAACTCCTCTGTCTTAAGAGGTATAATTATGGGGAATATACGGTTAGAAAGAATGAGTTTTCAGCTAAAGATTTCACCATTTATTTTTTTCCTATCATTTCATTTTACCGCGTTGCGGTAAATTCTAATTTGGAAGTTTAAACCCCTGTAGATTCCGAACGGCTAATCAGATCAGACTAAATGTGATGTCAATTTGTGCAGGAAGAAAAACTCTAAAAGAATAAATAAACAAATCCCGAGTAATTAATTCGAAAATCAGTTTTTTTTTTTGAAAAACCTCATTTTTTAGGCAAAAAAAATCAAAAATAGCCCTTTTTATGCACAACATATCTACTGGACCATATAAGCTACATTAATCTTAAATATATATTTTTTTAAGTGATTTTTTTTATAAGTCTTTGAAACTTATAACCTAGTGTTTTTAATTTTTTTCACGTTTCATTTTTAAAATTTTTCAATTAATAATATTCATAAATTTTTTAAATTAGAATTTGCAGAAAATGTAGACTTTACTCTTGTACAGTACTTCATAGGAAAGATAGGAGAAATGGATGCCATGGTAACAAAATATAAAAATTTTCCCATACTTATAAATTTTACATCTTGAAATTCGAATGTATCTTACTGTCGGAAACTAAATATATATCAACAAAAAATCTGGTGTGAAAAGCACAGAACACGACTTTCTCTTGGCGAAGGGTAAGAGGAAGTTGTGTTCTGTGCGACAATCACACCAGATTATTTATTTTTGTGGAATTTGGCCCATCTCTGATTTATACCATTGACTTTTTGTCAATTTATTAAAAGTCAAGTAAATTAAAATGTAATATTAAATAAATAAATAAATAAATAAATTTATAAATATGATAATTATAGAATAATAATTGTGAGATTTAATTTAAACTATACCTTTATAACTCATAAACTCCGAAATGACTTGACGGATTTTTATGGGTCTTTTTAAATATTTAAAGAATGCGAGCTACGCAGCTAGTATATATTTTTTTTCCAATAATTTAATAGCATTTATAAAAGATGATTAATTACACTTGATATATAAATGTTTTTTTTTTTTTAAGATTGTTTGTTTGATAGACAGAAATCATTTATCACTATTTGTTTGAAATTGATATGCTTAGTTAAAAAACGATGTAAAAAAAAAAAAAAAAAAATTAATCATTAAATATTGCAGGGCCGCGCGGCCTTTTGTTATTTTCTTCGATAATGAACTATTTTTGTTGTGGGATAAATTGCGACAGGGAGACAATACTCTACTTAATGGAAAATAACGTTCTACTTAGGATTCTTTTTTTTTATTTTTAATTAAAACTTGATGAGAAGCCGAGGATAAAATATTATTGGCGATGGTGGTGGCAACGATGACGTCGTCGTCGTCGTCGTGGCGTTGCTGTTTTTAAGCAATTTGCTAGGAAACACGATATCCGTCCCGGGTCGCCTCCCCTCCCCCCCCTCCCAACTCTCTTGAAAACGATCGAGTTTTGATTAAAAAGGATAATACAAGACTTCCCGACTAGAACGAGAGAGAGAGAGAATTCATCTCAGTTATTTTCAGAAAAAATGACAAAAACATCCATCTCTTATATTGGGAGTAAATTACATATAATATTTAAAAAAAAAAAAAAAAAAAAAAAAATAGGAAACAAGCCGATATCACTATTACAATGAACGGTAAATAACACAGGGCAAAAGTGATTTTGAGAATTTGAAGCTAATTCTGGGGATTTGGGTAGCGCGGATTCCAAAAATGCCATCAGTTTTTTGCCTTATCAAGTCAGATTTTAGAGTGCTGAACTTATAACCAAGGGTCGCGGGTTTGGTTCCCAGGCAGTCCGATAATTTTATTTAAGCCATTTGGATACCAAATAGAAAAGATAAAGTAGAATCCATGGTAAAAATATTAAATATTTTTCTTTTTCTAAATCTCACATCTTGCGAAATGTGTCGACACAAAAAATCTGGCGTGACCAGCAGAGAAAACAATTCTAAATTACTAAAGATAAGAGAAAGTTGTGTGCTGTGCGACCAGTCACACCAGATTTTTTTTTTCGTATAGTCGTCCAATCTATAAACAAGGGACAATCAATCAATTTAATGAATGAACATTCATGTCACTAAATAATTGAAGGTGTAATAGCTGATCTATTTTCTGAGATGTCATCACAATTCACTACAATGACAAACAAACACACAGATAGACAATCAGAGATCAAAAGCGTTAAGTTAATTAAATTTGATAATAGAGACAGCCAGGCGCATATCGTTTATATTCTGTATGTGTATAAAAAACAATTACGAGATCCATCCCCCCCCAAAAAAAAAAAAAAATATTATTTCTAACAAATTTACATAGGAATTATAGTAATTGTATGAACAATGCAAATGGCGAGCATTTTAGAACTTAACTGTAGTTGTTTTATTATTTTTTTCGAGTTGAAAAAAGATTTTAATATGCAAAAATTAACCTTTTTTTCTTTTGCATATGATAATTTTTATGCAATCCTACCATAATTAGCATATAAAATTTTGTACAAACACAATTTACAACAAGTGTATAATTAGATTTTTTGAAAAAACATATTAAATATCTCTCTGGTAGAAAATAATATTAGATATTGAGGGGCCCACATCTTGTGGGTACGTGGATGGCGACCACGAGCTGCCCGAGCTTGGTCAGACAGTCCTTCAATTTATTTGTATGTCTGTCTCTTCCTTCCTCTTTTCAAAAGGCGTCAGACCGTACGACGGGCCGGCCTGTCCTATTTCTTCCGGTCTCAAAAACGCTTGTTAGGGTGGGAGGGAAATAGTGAGGTCCGCCGACCCCGCACCGCGTGGAAAAGGGAGGACAGAAGAAGATCTGTGACTGTAAGCTTAATGGTGATGGAGTCAGGAAAAAAACAAGACGATTGCAGTCAAATATTCTTTTATTTTAATTCTCGCCCTCACTGCTGACGTTTCGGACCGAGGTCTAGGCCATCTTCAGAGCCGGCTGGCAAGAATCAAAGTGTGGAAATTTCTAACAACAACAACGACTACATGCTGAATGTTGTCGCTGTTGTTACAACACTTTTGATTCTTGCCAGTCTCGGTCCGAAACGTCAGCAGTGAGGGCGAGAATTAAAATAAAAGAATATTTGGCTGCAATCGTCTTGTTTTTTTCCTCACTCCATCGCCATAAAATATTAGAAATCAAGATGAGAGATTTATAAGGGTACCTAACTAAATATCAAATTTCAACATTTTCTCACATTTCTTTTATGTTTGAACACACAGGTTAAAAGAGACTAAGCTGTGTATTGTTTATAGTCTAAAATCGTTTAACGAAAATTTTTTTATAAAAAAATAAAAAAAAAAACCCATGAAAGTCCGTCAACTTGTTTCGAAGTCCAGGCCGTTATAAAGAAAAAGTTGAAATTAAATTTCACAAATATTATTCTATAATTAATTATATATAATCTTCTTGAATTTTTTAAAATTATTTGCAAGACTGCAGCATCCACCGCAAAAACAGCAAAAAGAATACTCTGGCCTCTTCTGAACAGAAGAAGTCCGCTTCCCATTGACTACAAAATCCAACTCTACACGGCAATAGTACGGCCCAGGCTCAGCTACGGTGCTCCCATCTGGTCCAAATCTGCCTCTCCCTCCAGCATTCTCCTCCTTAAAAGAGTACAATCCACAACACTTCGCCTCATCGCTCACCCACCTCCAGGCATTACAAATGCTATAATAGAAGAAGCTCCTTAACTCGAAGGTTTTGAAGAATTTTTAACGAAAATCACCAAAAGACACGAAAATAGACTGGAAGGCCATCCAAATCCTCTAATTGCAAACAATTAACGTAACCTAAATGTACCTGAAAATAAAAAACTTACTTTCTTGTGTTCATTTTTTTTTTCTTTCCTTCTTTCTTCTTTATATATAAAAAAATCAAACATGGGTTTTTTTGAATTTTTCCCTATAGAAAAATAATTGTAAAAATGTTCAAAAAAGCCTAATAAAATAAAGAAGAGAGAGGAAAAGAGCTTGTCTCGGAGCCTCTAATAATAGTATTGTGCAAGACATTCGCCAAGTGCGAGACAATGTATAATGTTAATGGTGAAATAAAAATGATTTGATTTGATTTGATTTGATTTAAAATTAATTTGGAGATTAAAATTAAATTGGAAGTTTAAAAAAAAAAATGATGAATAAATGATATATATAAAAGAATTTTAAAATTTATTTTTGAATTATCGGGGGGGGAAATATTAATAACTCGAAATATTTTCCAACTATACTCTTTCTTTTAAATCCTAAATAAGCCTTTTAATTTAATAATAAAATTCATCTTATATTTTGGATACAAATCGAGAAATTCGTGGTTCAAACTCCCAGCGGCATTTAAATCTTTTAGGCCTTCTAGTTAATAAATATTAATATTAATAATTGACAACAAAATAATCTGGTGTGACATTGCATCACACGGCTCAATAATAAAAGAAAGTTGTGTGATATTTGCTGCCAGTCACACCAGAATTTTTATCAAACTATTTTTTTTTTACTCTCTGGCGATATTTTTAGGGCTTAGAACATAAACCTCTTTTGAAAATTCCCTGATTAAATCTTTCATAAAATATTATCAAACTTTTCCAAAGACATGTTATTAGTTTTTTTTTCTTAATTTCCCTCCTGCGTTAACTTTAATTAGTAAAGAAAATCCTCTAGTTAATTATTAAATGAAGGGGCTCAAATAGTGAACTTTACATAAAATTTTATGTAGCCTATATGTTACGTATAGCTATAATCAAAGCAGGTGTCTGGTTCCCATAAAAGACGCAGAGCATTATTATTAATTGAAGATTGTAAATAGGATGAAATAAGAACAAAAAAACTAACGCTAACGAAATTGAATAACTTAAACAAGACACTATCTTTCCAAAAGGCTAGATTGGTCGAAAGGCTACCAAATTATATTTAAAAGGCAAAAATGGGAATTTTAAAATTTAATTTAGGCCTATATGATTAATTATAAAATAATAATTGTGAGATTTAGTTTTAAATTTTCTTTTAGACTCCGAATCTAATTGACCGATTTTGTTGGGAATTTTTCAATAAGTGGCGATAATGGGTCCAAGTTTTACAGACAGTTCATATAAATACTGTATAGCTATATAGAGGGCTGAGAAACAGTGGGCTAAGTCAAATTTTTTTGAAAATGAGTTACTTATTTCAATTTTCCATATCATTTGGATGCCATCTACATATATATACTATACTAAAGAATATTTCAAAAATTAACCAACTTTGTAAAATAAAATATTTTCATAAGGAAGAAACAATGGGTTTTTATTTGAAAATTGAATTTAGATTAATTTTATTACTTTCCCTGTTATGTTAATATACATATAAGCTTATATAGATAGAAAGTATTGGATTCATGTCAAAAATTCGATGTCGAGATTTTGATGAATCTTCACGTTTTGATGTCCCGTGAATCCAAAAAAGTGGTTTTCGCGACATGGTCTGTCTGTCTGTGTGTGTTCAATTTTAAACATGAAAGAATTGAGCTAGAAGGTTGAAATTTTAAATTTAATTTAGGCACCCAACTAGGGCGTGAAAATAAGCTTTTAATCAAAATCGGTCAAAAGCAGTGCTTTACTGGTGTACTTTTTGAGTTTTTTTAGTTTTTCTCAAAATTCGCTCAAACGATTTTTTTTTAAATTCAAAAATCAATTATTTTTTAGATGCTCTTTAAAATGTATATTCTCATTTTGCCATTGAAATCTTCTGAAGACCACTTTACTCTTACTGTATTTCATAGAAAGATAGGAGAAATCGTTGCCATGGTAACAAAATATAAATATTTTCACATACTTATAAATTTTACATCGGCCCTCGGGGCTTGGTGTAGAGGTTAGCGTGCTAACCTCATATACCAAACGTCGCGGGTTCGGACCCCAGGCAGTCCGATAATTTTATTTAAGCCATTTGGATACCAAATGGCTTAAATAAGAATGCCTGGACCCCAATAATAGATAAATTCTTAAATAACGGTTATCGTCAGTCTTATATGGCCTAAGTTGCCGAAAAGATTGTGTGAATGTGTGTGTGAATGTGAGTGTGAATGAGAAAAAAGTGTGAATGTTTAAAAATCATTGTCTGGTTTTATGAAACCACGATACAAGTGAAACTTTTTTCAGATCGTAGGCGTTTAACTGAAAGTTTTCAGAAAATTGTTCAATTAAGGGTATTAAAATCGCGTTTTTAATCTTAACTTAATAATTGGAAAATGATGAATGATAATGGTAAATCAATACAGGCATATTAAAAACTGTGAACGATATTTATTTGGTATCTAGCTGCAGGCGGGCGGGGCGTCTAGCCAGGGGGCTTCGTCTCCCTGGACCCCCCCACCAGCTGGCTCGGGCCCGCCTGCGGCGGACCCTCGCCTTTTCGCAATTAGGGGAAACTGGCTGGCTCGGGATCATTTTAAATTATTTTAAAAATTATATTTTATCAATTTAAAAATTGAATTATTAAATCTCACAATTATTTTTTTATAATTCGTTATATATATTAAATTTTAACTTTCTTATTTTTGTCGTCACGGATTGTAACGTCATGACTTGTAGCGTCACGAGAATTGACGTCACGGCCTGTAACGCGACATGCTGATAGAAGAGCCAAAAAATTTGGGAGGATATAATAAAAGTTTCACTTTAAAAAAAAAAATAAAAAAAAATTTTACATCTGAATTCAAATGTTCCGTACTGTCGGGAACTAAATACATGTCCACACAAAAAATCTTTTGAGACAAGGACAGTAAGTACACAACTTTCGATTACCGAAGGTAAGAGAAAGTTGTGTGCTGCGCGCCAGTCACACCAGATTTTTTATTAATACTTATTCTTAATGGTTTCTTTCGTTATTTTTATCAGTCCCTGTACTAAAAAGAAATTCTTCACAAAGCATATAGGCATTCTCCCGAAATTTATTTACATAACTGGCTGTTGTTCTCTCCGGCTAGGCCTGTTAATTATGCATTTACACTTCACAAATTTTTTTACAAGATTAATAAACAAAATTTTAATTATAAATAATATGTAGGGTGTGGTTATAAATATTAATATCCGCAGCCTAAATATACAAACACTCTACACTTTAACCCCCCAGAGGCCTAATAAATAATAACTAATCTACAAGAAACACAACAAAACGTGTTTCCTTATAATAAAACAAAAAATATTTTAAGGGTTTCCTTCTAAATCCATTTAGATTATTAAAGAAAAAATAAAACAAAAAGGATAGACATATGAATACAAGTTTTCTTTTTTTTTTTTCTAGGATATAATATAAATCTTCTTTTTTTTGTATTTATTGATCGATTATTGTTTCGACTAATCAGTTTTATGGATTTTTAATAAACGAAAATGGGAAAAGAATAATTTTATTTTCCCACACTATTATATCGCGTGTCTGACTAACAAGTAAGAAACATTGCATTTAAAGAAAAAAAATCTGGTGTGACTGGTCGCACCAGATTTTTTGTGTCGACATATATATATTTAGTTTCCGACAGTACGGTACATTCGATTTTCAAGATGTAAAATTCTCCCCGGGTGTGGCGTAGTAGGTAGCGTGCCTACCTCCTATACCGAACGTCGCGGGTTCGGACCCAGGCAGTCCGATGATTTTATTTAAGCCATTTGAATACCAGATGGCTTAAATAGAAATGCCTGAACTCCCAATAGATATATTCATTACAACGGTTATCTTAAAAGTCTTAAATGGCGTGTGGGAATGTGAGTGTGAATGAGAAATAAATGTGAATGTTAAAAAAAAAAAAAAATGTAAAATTTATAAGAATGGGAAAATATTTATATTTTTTTTGTTACCATAGCAACCATTTCTCCTATCTTTTCTATGGAGTACAAGAGTAAAGTGGTCTTCAGAAGATTTCAATGGCAAAATGAGAATATACATTTGAAAGAACATCTAAAAAATAAAATAATAATATTATTAATATAATATTTTGTATAGGAAAATTTTGATGGTGCTCTAAGAGAACAGCTTCAGCGCACAATATGGGAAACACTGGTCTAACATATACAAAGACTGTATATATTAGTCTTAATACAAGTTATAACGACTGAATAAAATGATTTGGGCATCAGTAATGCAACGTTCCACAACCCGTTTTAAAATCGTAAGCAGAACCTCAAAATCAACTTATGGGCACAACGTAAAATCTTTTGTAAAAAAAATCGAAAATCGATTTATTTGGTTTCGATTTTGAAAATCGATTCAGCCTCCAAATCTACCAGTCCTATTCCGGGACACAATTAATTGTTCTGGATTCGAGATCATGGCGATCAAATAATGGAAAAGCATCCCCAGCTCAATCTCTCTTTCTATGATTTTGGCGCTTCAAAAACCATAATTTCAATTACCTTCCGGTAAGTGAAAGTTCCAACAAATTTTTAGTTTTTACTTTCTCTTACCTCTATATATGTTAATATATATAGAGAGAGAAAGTATTGCGATCATGTCAAAAATTCGATGTTGAGATTTTGATGGATATACATGTTTTGAGGTCCCCTGAGTCCAAAAAAGTGGGTCCCGCAAATTGGTCTGTGTGTATGTATGTATGTGTGTGTGTGTGTGTCTGTGTGTGTGGACAGATTTTTAGCATGAAGGAGTTGAGCTAGCGGATTGAAATTTTATATTTAACTTAGGTACCTTTGAAGAATCTCAAAATAAGCTTTTGAACAAAATCGGCCAAAAAGTACTAGTACTTTACTGATGTACTTTTTCAGTTTTTTTCGATTTTCTCAAAATTCCCTCCAAGGATTTTTTTTAAAATTCATAAATGAACTATTTTTTAGATGCTCTTTAAAATGTATATTCTCATTTTGCCGTTGAAATCTTCTGAAGACCACTTTACTCTTGTTCTTCATAGGAAAGATAGAAATGGTTGCCATGGTAACGGAATTTAAATCTTTTTCTTTTTATTAGATTAAAAATCTGGTGTGACTGGCGCACAGCACACAACTTTCTCTTACCCTTCGGTAAGAGAAAGTTGTGCACCGTGCTGGTCACACCAGATTTTTTGTGTCGAGATATATTTAGTTTCCCATAGCACCTTAGTTTCAAACTTGCATTTTAAATGTTGACTGCTTGAAATAAACTATGGTTATTTTTCAAAATTTTAATCTCATATTTGGACATTTTATACACAATATAGAATCGTAAATAAATACAAAATTTCATAAGAATTGGAAAAAAAAATTTTAAATGCCTAAAAAGTTCCAAAGGGGACCCCCTTTTGAATCGAAATTAACATACAAATCCCTATAGGAAATTAACATTAGGCCTATGAGAGAAGGCAGAGAGACAGACGATAATGTTTGCAAGTGAGAGAGAGACATATATGTTTTCTTTGAAACAATTAAAGACACAAATAAATTTAAAAAAATGGGAATTTAAATAATAATTGATTTTTAATCTAATAAAAAGAAAAAGATTTAAATTCCGTTACCATGGCAACCATTTCTATCTTTCCTATGAAGAACAAGAGTAAAGTGGTCTTCAGAAGATTTCAACGGCAAAATGAGAATATACATTTTAAAGAGCATCTAAAAAATAATTGATTTTTGAATTTTAAAAAAAATCCTTGGAGGGAATTTTGAGAAAATCGAAAAAAACTGAAAAAGTACATCAGTAAAGTACTAGTACTTTTTGGCCGATTTTGTTCAAAAGCTTATTTTGAGATTCTTCAAAGGTACCTAGCTTAAATATAAAATTTCAACCTCCTAGCTCAATTCCTTCATGCTAAAAATCGTTACACACACACAGACACACAGACACACAGACGCACAGACACACAGACGCACAGACACACAGACACACACACACACAGACCAATTTGCGGGACCCACTTTTTTGGACTCAGGGGACCTCAAAACATGTATATTCATCAAAATCTCGACATCGAATTTTTGACATGATCGCAATACTTTCTCTCCTATATATTTCATATATAGGGTACGAGAAAGTAAAAATCAATTATTATTTAAATTCGCATTTTTTTTAAATTTATTTGTCTCTTTAATTGTTTCAAAGAAAACATATATGTCTCTCTCTCACTTGCAAACATTATCGTCTCTCTCTACTCTTTTTAAATTCCCTTTCCACCTTATCTTCGCATAGGAACAATGTTAATTTCCTATAGGGATTTGTATGTTAATTTCGATTCAAAAGGGTCCCCTTTAGAACTTTTTAGGCATTTAAAATTTTTTTTTCCAATTCTTATGAAATTTTGTATTTATTTACGATTCTCTATTGTGTATAAAATGTCCAAATTTGAGATTAAAATTTTGAAAAATAACCATAGTTTATTTGAAGCAGTCAACATTTAAAATGCAAGTTTGAAACTAAGGTGCTATCGGAAACTAAATATATCTCGACACAAAAAATCTGGTGTGACCAGCACAGTGCACAACTTTCTCTTACCGAAGGGTAAGAGAAAGTTGTGTGCTGTGCGCCAGTCACACCAGATTTTTTCGATTATTTTCAACTCCTCGTTTGACGTGAAAATGATATTTTTAAATAAAAACAAATTCCTAAAAAAAAAACAAAGCTTTATTTCTCCATGCCGTTTTAACGATAAAAAGTGGAAATGACAGCAGCAACGACTGCTGACATAAAAAAAAAAAAAAAAAAAACTCAAAAGTCGCAACTCTAAAATAATATATAATAGGATTAATGGGATGGCCATCATGAGCGTCGACGGGTTGCTGTAAAGTCATACATCCGCCCTAAGCGCTTCTTTTTTTTTTTTGGTTATTTTATAACCTTTTTATTTCACGTGAGGAAGGAAGAAAAAGAATTAATGGAATTCTCTGTCTAAAAGATGACATTTTAATCATTTTGGAAATAAAAGCATCGGAGGCGTCCCACGGGAGAAGATGCCGGAAATAATCAATCGACTGTCATTTATGAACGAATATATTCTAAATTAATTGATTAAAATTACAACAAAATTCGTATGAAGCTAGCTGCGCCGCTCGCCTCTGGCGAGGCCTAGGTCCTGTCGGGTGGCGTTTCGGGATTTGATTAGTAGTTGTCGGATCGCCATCTTTTCAGTCATTAGTGTCACACGTTTTGGTTACTCTGAGGTGAACTAGGGAATGATACTGAGGTGGGTTCCCGTTTCCTTCCCCAGGAGGATGCATTTCAAATAAGGTTGGATAATAATTTGCCATGAGGTGGATTTGTACTCGAGTTGTCAGGATTATAAGCTTAACTCCTTTATCCTCTCGGCTAATCGCCTCCTCCGGATCGACATAAACGTATTTTAATAATTTTTTGAACTTAATATGAAAATCTCTCCTTAATATAAATAATAAGAATTAATATTAGCCTATTGAATAGAAATATTTTTTTTTTTTTTTTTTTTGCGGAGAATAGGAGAGGAGAGTTATTAGCATTCGCTCATATTGCAAAGAATACATAAATTTCTTTTCATTTCTTCATACATTTCCTATGGGAGAAAATTTCAGCAATTAATAACTCAAAAAGTTATAGGAATTTCGGGGTAAAAATAATTTTCCTGTAATCTCTAAAAGGCCTATCTTTAAGCATATGAAATTTGGTTTCAAAATGCCAACGGAAAGTTTCCCAAATGGAACGTGACAGACAGACAGACAGACAGACGAACATTAGGGATTATATAATAAATAGATTCTGAAAAATGGATTTATATTTATATACCGTAAAATGAAATTAAAGTCTTTATATATTAGAAAAATATTCGTCATGTAGTTTCAGAGTCAAAGCATATTCCCCTATTAGTTTCTCGTCTAATGATGAAAAAGACAAAAGTAAATGATAAATGAATAAACCTCTACTGTCACTCAAGTGGTCGCGATTCTCAAGCTTTGTTCAGAAAAATGGGGGTTCGCATATGTTAAGATAGGTTGCGTCACCATCTGAACTCATTCACCATATCTAGAGAAGCTCAAGGGTTATCTGTCCTGAAGAAGCTCGAAAGATACGACTGAAACGTCATCAAAATTGAAATAAAGCATAATATTAGGCTATTATTAATTTGCTTTCCTGTCGAATGCTTCATTATTATTTTTTAAATATTATTATATATTTTTATCCTTGAATGTTATATAAAACACCTGTTTTGCAAAGGTTACCCATCCATAACATGATCTCATTTAATTGTGTAGCTACAAAATATAATAATATCCATCTCGCACATCAACGTACGTATCCGTATCCCTTCCGGGAATTTCTGATATTATATTCATATAAATTATTATAGAGAGAGGAAACTACGCAATGTATTTAAATATATTCAAAATCTATTTATATAGACCTATATGAATGCTAATATTTTCAATAAATAAATAACAAATCGGTCGCAGCAGATTTTTGTGTCGACAGTATTTATTTATTTATTTAAGGCTCTTGGCCTGAGTAAAAATTAATGCATTCTTCGAAAAGAGAGGAGGAAGTCCCTCTTCAAACGAGGACATCCTCCCTAGCATAGAAGAGGTCGGATAAAAGCCAATAATAAGGATTAGTTCACTAGCTAGAAATGAACGCAGGAGGAGTTAGAGATAGGAAATAATGTAACTTCACGGGATGCCGGTAGATAGCTACGACCAGAAACCTGTTGGGTTTGAGGTGTGTGTCTTCGTGCACTTATTCACCTCGGGAAATAAACGGGCAACCCGATAGGAATTTCAAATAACTTTTATATTATTATATTTATTTATAGAGGTATCGTTGGAATAAATTTATTTAATTTTTTACTTTCTATTATCTCTCTATATATATATGTTAATATATAGAAAGAGAAAGTATTAGATTCATGCAAAAAGTTCGATGTCAAGATTTTGACGGAAATACACGTTTTGAGGTCCACTGAATCCAAAAAAGTTTTCGCTACTTGTTCTATCTGTGAATAAAATATCTCAAGAACGGAAAGAGCTAGAGGGTTGAAATTATATATTTAAGTTAGGCATCGCCATGGGACTTGACACGAAGCTTTTGAACAAAATCAATCAAAAATACTAGTACTTTACTGATGTACTTTTTCAGCTTTTTTTTTCGATTTTCTCTAAATTCGGTCCAATGATTTTTTAGATTCTCTTTAAAATGTATATTCTCATTTTGCCATTGAAATCTTCTGAAGACCACTTTACTCTTGTACTCCATAGGAAAGATAGGTGAAATGGTTGCCATGGTATTTAAATATAAATATTTGTCCATACTTATAAATTTTACATATTGAAAATCGAATGTACCGTACTGTCGGAAACTAAATACATCTATATCTATATATCTATCTTATATCTATATATATATAAATGAAATGGAAAAAATGTATGTATGTATTTATATGTTCTATAGAAATCCACAATTTCCAATGAATCTATTTGAATTTAAAGTACACATATAGTACATGGAGTAATAATTTGAATCTCTTAAATATTTCTGGGGAATTAATTATAATCAAATTTTTTCAATATGGGAACACAAATCAACAAGTTGGCTAGAAAAATAGAGAGATGATTATTTGTTCTGAGAGCCAGCTTTCCAAAAATACCACTAGGGCGGTGTGAGGAGCTACCCAACTCCCTCAGCCAATCACGTGCATCTAGCCGAAAGTTTTAAATACAACCGAGCCTGTCTCCCACACTTCACATGGAACCAAGACACAGTATGGATCAAGTCAGAAGAAATATGTTACAAGCCTCTACACGCCAGGGCAAGAGATATCTTCATGCAAGCATTAAAACTCTTCAAGAAAACAAAAGCCCTTTTCAGGGTAATAATTTAAATCTCTTAAAATTTTTGGAAAATTAATTATAATCAAATTTCTTCACTATGGGAACACACAAATGAGAAGTTCACTAGAAATTAGAGAGCGTTATTTGTGCTCTGTGAAACGGCTTTCTGGTTGTACGGCTAACCGCTATGGACGGAGCTTCGCAGCAGTTGAAAAAAGAAGAAAGCACGCATAAGACTGACCTTTCAAACAGTCATAAATAGACCCTTTTGTGCCGTGCCCAGACGGTACCCTCTCTTCAGTTCAAGACCCTTCCTTAACATCTTAACACTTGCATTGCAACAAGATATATTCTAAATTGGCAATAAACTTGCCCGCCATAGGCGGGCTTTGCGACTAGTGTCGACACAAAAAATCTGGCGTGACAAGCACAGTGCCCAACTTTCGAATACCGAAGGTAAGAGAAAGTTGTGTGCTGTGCGACCAGTCACACCAGATTTTTTAAAGAGAAAAGATGTTTGCCTCTCTCTATTCTATTCTACAAGCCAGGATTGATTTATTCAAAAGGCTCACCCAAATTGAGCCATCTTCTGTCTAATTAAAATCATCAATTTCAAATCCAATCTTCTTCGAATTTCATTTCCCAAAATATAATCCCCGGTTATTATTTATTGTATATCCAGTAAAGTTTTTGTTTCAAAAAATAGGGTGGAATAATGAACTCTTAACGAAAACTCTCTCTCTCATAAATATTTAATATATAATTGATGAGTTTAAACCGCTAATTTCATTTCTAATTCTAACGTAGTGTTTAATTATTCATACAAAATTTGCATATTATATACTGGTATCTACTATTCCATCTTTAGAGTGAGTAAGTGAGTGTACACTCCATTTTATTTTATTTATTTATTTGTCCACTTCTACTTGTTTTGAAAATTAAAAAAATCTATAGATCAAAGGTTAAGTCTCTCTTGAATTTTTATGTGAAAAAGCCTCGCTTTAAGGGATTACAATCCCTCTGATGAGCGAACGAAACCTTCTGGGGGGCATTGAATTTTAGAGCTATTTCAGGGTTTATGAGTAGCGCTGATTCCAAAAATGCCATCCATTTTGTCCTATCATAGTTTAGATAGAGCTAAAATTAAAATTTTATAGACAATGTGCTCTAAGGGCAGCTCTTATTTTGAATTTTCTAGATTTTTTATGGCGCTACCCCTTAAAAATGTGCAGATAGTTGAAATTCAAGGAAATATAAAGTTTCAGCCTAATAGGAGGTGGTGATATAGTGGTGCAAAACACGGCTAAAAATTTGGAAAATTCAATTTTTTTAGTTTTTTTTAACATTGGATACCTCTGATAACATTTTACCATCCCTGAATGCAAAAAACATATATTTACGATATTCTATAGTTTTTTAGCTTTTTAAAAATCATTCATTTGTGCAAATCTATTAACGAATCTATGAACAAAAATGTTGTCTGGTAGAAAAACACTCTGGCTGCCTATCTCATAGGCGTTTTGCTCTCTCTCCGAAACCAGAGCTTATAGGAATAAACTTATAACTATAGCATTTAGATATTTTTGTTCATAATTTCGTTAATAATTAACAGTTTTTTTTTTCAATTTTGGAATCACCGCTTCCTATACTTTCAAGAATAACTTAAAATACCCCAGCGACAAAATCCCTAGGGGCCTGTGTCATTGACTCCGATACGTTGCATAAAAACAAACCCATCAAAATCGTGTCGGTAGTTTCAGAGTTCAAAAGCTCATAAGTAGCCCGCTTTCGACGGGCTTCGCGCCTAGCCGGGGGGCTTAACACCCCTGTACCCTCAGCCAGCGACGGACTCTCGCCTTTTCTTAATTATGAGAAGCCGTGCCTTCCACCTTTGGCGTCTAGACAGGTGGACTTAGCCCCCCTGAACCCCTCCTTAGCTGGCTCGGGCCCGCCAGCGCCTTTTATTAATTTTAATATATATACCTAAATAGCATATAGAGGTGCAAAGAAAATTATTATAGCTATTCCAATGCTTGAAGATTTGTTTACATTCATAGAATACACAAATGCAAAGAATACATAAATATTTCTCTATACATTTCCTATAGGAGAAATCGTAACTTTAGGAATTTTTAATATAATTAATAACTCAAAAAGTCAAGGGCTGATGCCTGCCAGGTGATGGTTTACGTACTTAGCATGCTATGACTGTAAAAATTTCTAACCTTACAGACATACCGTTACCCGGAGGGTTCACTAGCTCTTGGACTATTATTAAAAAGAACTGTAGTGCCCAAAAGTGGTTTGAACACTGGTCGAGTTGTTGTATTGCCGTAGGGGGTGTGAGGGAACTTTTGAGGGTAAATAATCTTAGATATGCCCTCGGGGCATGGCGTAGAGGTTAGCGTGCTAACCTCATATACCAAACGTCGCGGGTTCGGACCCCAGGCAGTCCGATGATTTTATTTAAGCCAATTGGATACCAAATGGCTTAAATAAGAATGCCTGGACCCCATATATGTATATTTATTAATAACGGATATCGTAAAAAGTCTTATATGGCCTGAGTTGCCGAAAAGACTGTGTGAATGTGTGTGTGAGTGTGAGTGTGAATGAGAAAAAAGTGTGAATGTTTTTTTTTAAAAAAAAAAAAAAAAAAAAAAATCTTAGATATTTTTAATTGGTTTTATTAACAAAGATAATAAATAACAAGGTGAGATGGGAAGATGTAGAGTGAAGTTACGAGGGGGTGAATTATTAGTGGGAAGGAAGTGAAGAAATGGATATCCCAAAGCCGGATCGAATGTGAGAGTACAATGAAACTTTGATAAATTTGGTAAGAATGGCAACCGGGCCCCCGTTTGACGTGGATTCAAACTGGCAGAGTTTTGGTGTAGGAATTCGTCTCCGCTCCGAACATAGGACATTATATAGTCCGTTCCGGAGGGAGAGGTGTGTGCTTGGAGAGGCGTACCGAGGCAGTTGGGGGCCTGGGGCGGCACTAGAAGAGGGGGCCTTATATTGAATTTTTTTTTTTGTGGGGGGGGGTGCTCATCTTTAAATATCCCTCTCCTCCATACACAAAAAGTATTTTTAAAATACCGTATATCCCTGAACCCCAAGGGCCCCGGGGCCTCTCAAAGGGAAATTTTTATTAAATTTTGTTTTTACATGAGCCCTGAGGGCCCCGGGGCCTCTCAAAGAGAAATTTTCATTAAATTTTGTTTTTATTTGAGCCCTGAGGGCCCCGGGGCCTCACAAAGGGAAATTTTTATTAAATTTTGTTTTTACTTGAGCCCTGAGGGCCCCGGGGCCTCTCAAAGAGAAATTTTCATTAAATTTTGTTTTTATTTGAGCCCCAAGGGCCCCGGGGCCTCTCAAAGAGAAATTTTCATTAAATTTTGTTTTTATTTGAGCCCTGAGGGCCCCGGGGCCTCTCAAAGAGAAATTTTCATTAAATTTTGTTTTTATTTGAGCCCTGAGGGCCCCGGGGCCTCTCAAAGGGAAATTTTTATTAAATTTTGTTTTTACTTGAGCCCTGAGGGCCCCGGGGCCTCTCAAAGAGAAATTTTCATTAAATTTTGTTTTTACTTGAGCCCCAAGGGCCCCGGGGCCTCTCAAAGAGAAATTTTTATTAAATTTTGTTTTTACATGAGCCCTGAGGGCCCCGGGGCCTCTCAAAGAGAAATTTTCATTAAATTTTGTTTTTACATGAGCCCTGAGGGCCCCGGGGCCTCTCAAAGGGAAATTTTTATTAAATTTTGTTTTTACTTGAGCCCTGAGGGCCCCGGGGCCTCTCAAAGAGAAATTTTCATTAAATTTTGTTTTTACTTGAGCCCCAAGGGCCCCGGGGCCTCTCAAAGAGAAATTTTCATTAAATTTTGTTTTTATTTGAGCCCTGAGGGCCCCGGGGCCTCTCAAAGGGAAATTTTTATTAAATTTTGTTTTTACTTGAGCCCTGAGGGCCCCGGGGCCTCTCAAAGAGAAATTTTCATTAAATTTTGTTTTTATTTGAGCCCTGAGGGCCCCGGGGCCTCTCAAAGAGAAATTTTCATTAAATTTTGTTTTTATTTGAGCCCTGAGGGCCCCGGGGCCTCTCAAAGAGAAATTTTCATTAAATTTTGTTTTTACTTGAGCCCCAAGGGCCCCGGGGCCTCTCAAAGAGAAATTTTCATTAAATTTTGTTTTTACTTGAGCCCCAAGGGCCCCGGGGCCTCTCAAAGAGAAATTTTTATTAAATTTTGTTTTTACATGAGCCCTGAGGGCCCCGGGGCCTCTCAAAGAGAAATTTTCATTAAATTTTGTTTTTACTTGAGCCCCAAGGGCCCCGGGGCCTCTCAAAGAGAAATTTTTATTAAATTTTGTTTTTACATGAGCCCTGAGGGCCCCGGGGCCTCTCAAAGGGAAATTTTTATTAAATTTTGTTTTTACATGAGCCCTGAGGGCCCCGGGGCCTCTCAAAGAGAAATTTTCATTAAATTTTGTTTTTACTTGAGCCCCAAGGGCCCCGGGGCCTCTCAAAGAGAAATTTTCATTAAATTTTGTTTTTATTTGAGCCCTGAGGGCCCCGGGGCCTCTCAAAGGGAAATTTTTATTAAATTTTGTTTTTACATGAGCCCTGAGGGCCCCGGGGCCTCTCAAAGAGAAATTTTCATTAAATTTTGTTTTTACTTGAGCCCCAAGGGCCCCGGGGCCTCTCAAAGAGAAATTTTCATTAAATTTTGTTTTTACTTGAGCCCCAAGGGCCCCGGGGCCTCTCAAAGAGAAATTTTCATTAAATTTTGTTTTTATTTGAGCCCCAAGGGCCCCGGGGCCTCTCAAAGAGAAATTTTCATTAAATTTTGTTTTTATTTGAGCCCTGAGGGCCCCGGGGCCTCTCAAAGGGAAATTTTCATTAAATTTTGTTTTTACATGAGCCCTGAGGGCCCCGGGGCCTCTCAAAGAGAAATTTTCATTAAATTTTGTTTTTACTTGAGCCCTGAGGGCCCCGGGGCCTCTCAAAGAGAAATTTTTATTAAATTTTGTTTTTACATGAGCCCTGAGGGCCCCGGGGCCTCTCAAAGAGAAATTTTCATTAAATTTTGTTTTTACTTGAGCCCTGAGGGCCCCGGGGCCTCTCAAAGAGAAATTTTCATTAAATTTTGTTTTTACTTGAGCCCTGAGGGCCCCGGGGCCTCTCAAAGAGAAATTTTTATTAAATTTTGTTTTTACTTGAGCCCTGAGGGCCCCGGGGCCTCTCAAAGAGAAATTTTCATTAAATTTTGTTTTTACTTGAGCCCCGAGGGCCCCGGGGCCTCTCAAAGAGAAATTTTCATTAAATTTTGTTTTTACATGAGCCCTGAGGGCCCCGGGGCCTCTCAAAGAGAAATTTTCATTAAATTTTGTTTTTACTTGAGCCCCAAGGGCCCCGGGGCCTCTCAAAGAGAAATTTTCATTAAATTTTGTTTTTATTTGAGCCCTGAGGGCCCCGGGGCCTCTCAAAGGGAAATTTTTATTAAATTTTGTTTTTACTTGAGCCCCGAGGGCCCCGGGGCCTCTCAAAGAGAAATTTTCATTAAATTTTGTTTTTATTTGAGCCCTGAGGGCCCCGGGGCCTCTCAAAGGGAAATTTTTATTAAATTTTGTTTTTACTTGAGCCCTGAGGGCCCCGGGGCCTCTCAAAGAGAAATTTTTATTAAATTTTGTTTTTACATGAGCCCTGAGGGCCCCGGGGCCTCTCAAAGAGAAATTTTCATTAAATTTTGTTTTTACTTGAGCCCCAAGGGCCCCGGGGCCTCTCAAAGAGAAATTTTTATTAAATTTTGTTTTTACATGAGCCCTGAGGGCCCCGGGGCCTCTCAAAGAGAAATTTTCATTAAATTTTGTTTTTATTTGAGCCCTGAGGGCCCCGGGGCCTCTCAAAGGGAAATTTTTATTAAATTTTGTTTTTACTTGAGCCCTGAGGGCCCCGGGGCCTCTCAAAGAGAAATTTTTATTAAATTTTGTTTTTACTTGAGCCCCGAGGGCCCCGGGGCCTCTCAAAGAGAAATTTTTATTAAATTTTGTTTTTACATGAGCCCTGAGGGCCCCGGGGCCTCTCAAAGAGAAATTTTTATTAAATTTTGTTTTTACTTGAGCCCCAAGGGCCCCGGGGCCTCTCAAAGAGAAATTTTTATTAAATTTTGTTTTTACTTGAGCCCTGAGGGCCCCGGGGCCTCTCAAAGAGAAATTTTCATTAAATTTTGTTTTTATTTGAGCCCTGAGGGCCCCGGGGCCTCTCAAAGGGAAATTTTTATTAAATTTTGTTTTTACTTGAGCCCTGAGGGCCCCGGGGCCTCTCAAAGAGAAATTTTCATTAAATTTTGTTTTTATTTGAGCCCTGAGGGCCCCGGGGCCTCTCAAAGAGAAATTTTCATTAAATTTTGTTTTTACTTGAGCCCCAAGGGCCCCGGGGCCTCTCAAAGAGAAATTTTTATTAAATTTTGTTTTTATTTGAGCCCTGAGGGCCCCGGGGCCTCTCAAAGGGAAATTTTTATTAAATTTTGTTTTTACTTGAGCCCTGAGGGCCCCGGGGCCTCTCAAAGAGAAATTTTCATTAAATTTTGTTTTTACTTGAGCCCCAAGGGCCCCGGGGCCTCTCAAAGGGAAATTTTCATTAAATTTTGTTTTTATTTGAGCCCTGAGGGCCCCAGGGCCTCTCAAAGGGAAATTTTTATTAAATTTTCTTTTTTTTTATCAAAATTTTCCCATTTATACTTGAGCCCTGAAGGCCCCGGGGCCTTTCAAAGAGAAATTTTCATTAAATTTGGTTTTTACTTGTGCCCCAAGGGCCCCGGGGCCTTTCAAAGGAAAATTTTCATTAAATTTTGTTTTTACTTGAGCCCCAAGGGCCCCGGGGCTTCTCAAAGGGAAATTCTTATTAAATTTTGTTTTTTTTATCTAAATTTTCCCATTTATACTTGAGCCCTGAAGGCCCCGGGGCCTTTCAAAGAGAAATTTTCATTAAATTTGGTTTTTACTTGTGCCCCAAGGGCCCCGGGGCCTTTCAAAGGAAATTTTTATTAAATTTTCTTTTTTTTATCTAAATTTTCCCATTTTTACTTGAGCCTTGAAGGCGGCCCCGGGGCTTCTCAAAGGGAAATTTTTATTAAATTTTCTTTTTTTATCTAAATTTTCCCATTTTTACTTGAGCCCTGTGGGCCCCGGGGCCTCTCAAAAAGAAATTTTCATTAAATTTTTTTTTTTATAAATATATGGGGGCCTATGCCGGCTCGGGGCCTGGGGCGGACCGCCCCCTCTCCCCCCACCCCTCGGTACGCCACTGTGTGCTTGAGGTATTCCTTTTGACTTATTTGGTGTTTGTTAAAAGGAGATTGAACTAAGCAATTGCGCTGACTTTTGTTTGTCACTGATGATTGTGATGAGTGGAGTCTTTTTGGGTATTTGGGCTTTCCAATATTCATGTACCCATGTTATTTTGACTCTCATCTCTAATCTCAGATTATTACAGAACCAAAATATTACGTTTTTTTTGACGTGCAGTGTATTTCTGTATAACAGTTATTTTTTTAAATTTCATTTGAGAGAAAAGCATAACAATGATCTGTACTTGATTTACCCTCTCATAATGGTGGATGGAAGTCACTCACCAAACCCATGACGCTCTATGATCAACAACAAGATTAGAACAACAGTCCAAAAGACCTGTCTGTTCTAATCTACCTTAATGATACTCTAATTGATTAAACATTTAATATAAAATATCTTATACATTAAGTTTAAAACAAATACAAATCATTTTAATCAATTTAATACAATTTAAATAAAATAAAAAGAAAAAGATTTTAATTCCGTTACCATGGCAACCATTTCTATCTTTCCTATGAAGAACAAGAGTAAAGTGGTCTTCAGAAGATTTCAACGGCAAAATGAGAATATAAATTTTAAAGAGCATCTAAAAAATAGTTGATTTATAAATTTAAAAAAATATACTTGGAGGGAATTTTGAGAAAATCGAAAAAAACTGAAAAAGTACATCAGTAAATTACTAGTACTTTTTGGCCGATTTTGTTCAAAAGCTTATTTTGAGGTTAGATTTGAGGTACCTAAGTTAAATATAAAATTTCAATCCGGTAGCTCAATTCCTTCATGCTAAAAATCTGTCTACACAAACACACACACACACAGACCAATTTGCGGGACCCACTTTTTTTGGACTCAGGGGACCTCAAAACATGTATATCCATCAAAATCTCGACATCGAATTTTTGACATGATCGCAATACTTTCTCTCTCTATATATTTCATATATAGGCTAAGAGAAAGTAAAAAGATAAATATGTCGATTTCAATTTGAAGGACAAAACAACATAATCTCGCTGTTTTGTTGGATATTAATTAACAATTTTGTTTTTAAAATAATTTCCAATTAAATAGACAGGGAAAAACTGAAATGGAAAGATTATTTTAAAATTTCAGAAATTTGACGTTAATAAATACGACATTTTTCTTTTTGTTTTATTTAAATTGTAATTATTTATTAAAATGATATGGATTTGAGTTAAATTTACTTAGAAATGTATAAGATATTTCATATTAAATGTTTAATAAATTAAGATAGATTAGAAGAGGTCTTTTTAAGAAGCAACAAAGTGTTACGTTTTTTCTGACGCACACTGTAGCCCTATTTTAGTTAACAATACTTTGTTAAGTCACAGCCATAAACTTATAACAATTATGACAAATACTAAAACTTTTTCCGCCCTTTTGAGAGGTGAAAGATTGATTGCATATTTTATTTATTAATATTTTGATCCGATATATACCCTACATATATCATAAATGATAAATAACCTGATAAATGTCGAGATGGTAATAAATTATATATTTATTTTATTCTTTATTCTTAACGAGATTTTTTTTTTTTAAAGCAAACTTCTAAAACTAATAAAAAAAAAAAAAGTTTAAAGGAATTGAAAAGTAAGGTCAAGGCTTAGCGCATTATTAAAATCCTTCGCTAAAGCTTCGATATAGAAATTTAATTAAAATTCTGACTATAATAACGGAGCGGTTATAGCTGACGGGGATTTAATAAAGACAACGTCAAAGATTACTCTTAATATGGACACCTTATATGATAATTTTGCTGTAAAAAAAAAAATATATAATTTTACGCTCAATTTACAAATAAATAATTGTGGAATTTAGAATATCTTTAATAAGGCAAAAAAAAAACATTTTTTTTTAAAACACTCACACTTTTTTCCCACTCACACTCACACAGTCTTTTCGGTAATTTAACCATTTAAGACTTTAAACGATACTCGTATGTTTAATATATTCGGTATCCAATTGGCTTAAATAAATTCTTCTGACTGTCTGGGGTCCGATCCCCCGACTCTCGGCAGTGGCGTATTCAGGGGGGGGGGCCCAGGGGGCCGGCCCCCCACCCCCCAAAGCCTTCTCCAAAACAAAAAAATTACCTATTGTTTTTCTTAATGATTTTATTTTTTTAAATAATTATTTTATTAACTCTCATAAATTCTAAAATCTAACAAAAAACTTAAAAATAATTGAAAAAATCTCTAATATTTACGAATTTTGTATTAAAATTATTTTTTATTTCAAGAAAAAATTTTTTTATATATTTGCTTTTTATTTATAATTTTTATATTATCTAAAAAAAAATTTCTCCACTTTAAGTTCCTTGGAGAAGGGGGGGGGGGGTTCATAAAACTTTTGGCCCCCCCCCCCCAAGCAGAAATCCTGGCTACGCTACTGACTCTCGGTATAGAAGGTTAGCTCGCTAACCCCTACTCCAAGCCCGAAGGCCTATCTCCCATTATTAAATTATTTTGGCAATTAGCGATCAAGGGCGGATACATGGGTGGGGGGTGGGGGGGTAAAGGGGGTAATTACCTCCCCCCTCTGAGATTTGATAAAAATTTATTTTTAATGAATGAAGTAATATCTAATTATATTTATTTTTAATGTAAACTTTTAAAAATTAATACTTGAAAATTTGTTTTGCATTTATATTCTGGCAAACAAGTACAGAATGCGCCTTTAAATTTTCGAAATTATGAAAAAATAGTGTGCTGTGCCACCAGTCACATCAGATGACCCCCCCCCCCCCCCGAGAAACACCTCTGGGTCCGTCCTTGTTAGCGATGCTCCAAGTGCAACTTGTTACAATTTTTTTAACAGATATACATGTGTTATATATTATTTTACTCAGGGGAACATTGCGATTTAGAATTTACTTAGTAGGCCTATAGTGAAACTTTTATGTTATCTAAAAAAAAAAAATTTAATCATTCCTCCGATATTTACCAAAAATCATTATTATTATATCAATTGCATACAAATAGAGTTGTCGCCAGCATATGTTCACTTTCCATTATATATGTTAGGGGCCATTCATTAATTACGTAAGGGTCTTGAGGGTGAGGGGGGGTTAAGAAAATCTCTACATGTCCTTATGTAGGGGGGAGGGTCGTAAAACTTATTCTTACGTAATACTTTTTGAATCAAAATTCAATACAAAGAATCTAATTTCATAAATTATTACCTTACGTAATTAATGAATGGCCCCTTACGCCGAATCGACGAAATTGCTTATTTCATGAAATTGGCAAAATTTTGCCGTTTTCGTGAAATCGGCAAGGCCTCTGCCGAGTTCACGAATTCGGCATTATTTTTTCTTAGATTAAAATTTATTTATTTATCAAACAACTGATCAAGTCCCCTAGTGTCGGTCATCGGTTTGGTTAGCAAGGTCCAAAACCATTCAGTTCGAAGCGACCGGGCTTGGGATAAATGGTAGCGTGTCAGAAACTGCCTGAACTCCCAATAGATATTATCTCATATATAACGGTTATCGTAAAGTCTTATATGGCCTAAATTGCCAAATTGCCGAAAAGACTGTGTGAATGAGAAAAAATTGTGAATGTTTAAAAAAAAAAAATATATATAGAGAGAGGTAAGGGAAAGTAAAAACAAACAAAAACTCACTTATTATTCTCGAAGCCTAAAATATAAATTATTTTGACTCCATTCTATATTCTAATATTCCTAGCATTAAATAAAAAAAAAATAAAAAATAAAAAGCTAGAACCCCAAGGGAAATTAAATAATATATGATGATCAACAGATGAGCTCATAGCTGCTGATGCTATTACATATAACAATTTCAATTTTTTTTTTTAATTCCTACTATTGTTGTTGAATAGGATTAAAAAAATTAACTTGATTCCCAGATTTATTTTATTTCTATTAAAAAAAAAAAAAAAAAAAAAAAAATTACATTTAACTTAAAGTGATTTTAATAAAATATCGATCGCGTGTTTGTGGCGATATGAATTAAATATGCAACCTTTTGAATGGCCGGCTATATGAAAGTGAAACGAAATAATACAAGAAATAGATTTGGAGAAATTGTGATTGGTCGCACAGCACACAACTTTCTCTTAACCTTCGGCAAGAGAAAGTTGTATACTGTGCTGGTCACACCAGATTTTTTTGGTAGGTTCCGACAGGACGGTACATTTGAATTCAAGTTGGGAAAATATTTATATTCTGTTACCATTGCAACCATTTCTCCTATCTTTCCTATGAAGTACAAGAGTAAAGTGGTCTTCAGAAGATTTCAATTACAAAATGAAAATATTCATTTGAAAGAGGATCTAAAAAATAATTGATTTTTGAATTTTAATCAAAATCGTTGGAGCGAACTACATCAGTAAAGTACTAGTACTTTTTCGCCGATTTTAATTACTTTCACGGTCAAGGGGGATGCCTAACTTGAATATAAAATGTCAATAAGAGAAGTGTCTGTTCAACGATTAGAATGATAGCCAGGAAGAGAGGATGTCAGCCAAAAGGAGTGCCTCTACCGAATAAAAATCTCCACTTAGAAAACGTTTCGGGTTTAATTAAATAAATCGATCATCAGTTCTTTAGATCTGAAACGAGCATAAATAAAAATTGTAATACAACAACATAAAATATTTTTTAAATTATAAAAAACATCAGATCTTACATTATTGGCAATCTCAATCTTGAGTTTTTTCAACCTGATGTTTTTTATAATTTAAGAAATATTTTATGTTGTTGTATTACAATTTTTATTTATGCTCGTTTCAGCTCTTAAGAACTGATGATGAGCCCCCGAGTTTGGCGTAGTAGGTAGCGTGCCTACCTCCTATACCAAACGTCGCGGGTTCGGACCCAGGCAGTCCGATGATTTTATTTAAGCCATTTGGATACCAGATGGCTTAAATAGAAATGCCTGAACCCCAAATTGATATTAATTTACTTACAACGGTTATCGTCCAAAGTCTTAAATGGCCTGAGTTGCCGAAAAGACTGTCTGAATGGGTGTGTGAATGTGAGTGTGAATGAGAAAAAAGTGTGAATGTTTTTTCAAAAAAAAAAAAAAAAAAAAAAATGATGATGAATTTATTTAATTAAACCCGAAACGTCTTCTGAGTGGAGATTTTTATTCGGTAGAGGCTCTCCTTTTGGCTGACATCCTCTCTATCATTTTAAATATAAAATTTCCAACCTCCTACCTCAATTCCTTCATTCTTAAAATTGAATACAGACAGACACACAGACCGACCATGTCGCGAAAACCACTTTTTTGGACTTAGGGGACCTCAAAACAAGGGCGGATACAAGGGGGGGGTAAAGGGGTAATTACCCCCCCCCCCCCTGATATTAAAAAAAAATTCATTTTTCATGTACAATTTTAAAAATTAATACTTAAAAATTTGATTTGTATTTATTTTCTGGCAAACAAGTACAGAATGCGCCTTTAAATTACAGAAATAAAGAAAAAATTTTGTGTTGTGCGACCACTCACACCAGATTACCCCCCTGAGAAACACCTCTGGATCCGCCCTTGCCTCAAAACGTGTATATCCATTAAAATCTCGACATTAGATTTTTGACATGAATCCCATAGTTTCTCTCTATATATTAACATATATAGAGGTAAGAGTAAGTAAAAAAAGAAAGAGGTTGTAGCCAATAATGGAATGGTTTATTTCAGAAAGCACCTAAGTGCGCTTTTTTCAACTTTCGAAAAACTAAAAAAAACTGTTTTGCATCTTAAGTATTGGTCTAGTCTTCTTAAAATATTTTTTTACCAAATCAAAAACATGCTATTGGGATAATCTAAAAGATGTATTTACCTTTAAATTGTACAGTAGCACCAAAAACACATGATTTGAAATTTTGTCGCTTAGGTGGTTTCTGAAATAAACGATTCAATTGAGCCTCTATTTAATAATTAAAAACACTCTTTATTTCGCCCGCAATCTACCCTGCCACCTTCAGTCCTCAAAGTGTATATTATATAGCCTATATATACACCGTTTATTTTGAAAGTAGTGCAAGTCCATTTTCTATTGTTTCGAGAAAATGAAAGGTTAGCATATCTGTTTATTAAAAAATCTATTTACCGATCAATTTTCAATTGTACAAAACATGGAAATTTTTTAAGAAATTTACCACTAGCTAGTTATACATAGAAAATTTACATTAAATTAAGCATAAATTATGTGATATCTCATTTTTTGAAAAAAACATGGACTTACACCACTTTCAAAATAAACGGTCTATATAATAGTGAAGTGTCCGGTTGAGAATCACTGGTTTAGATAAATAGGCAACGGAAGTCAATTTTATTTATTTTCAAAGATTAAGGAAAGAGTTTATAATGTTTCTCTCTTTATTTTTCAATCTTTCGAGTGGAAAACAAAAAACAATAAAAGAAAAAAGTTTTATAAAGATTAATGTTAACCCCCCCCCCCCTATGCTCAAATAAATCTAAAACAAAAGCAAAACCAGTTGTTTCTCCTTTGAATGCTTTGTTAAAAAAAAAAAAAAAAAACTACCGTACAATACAGTAGAGATTCTTATCTTACATTAGTATGATAATTAAATTTTAAGAAAATAAAATAAAGGTGTGTGTTGGGTTGCAGCTCTAGCAGGCGTCTGGAATTCTAATACGGTGATCACAATAATAAATGTTGCCTTGCACCGTCTAAGGCTGAACGCACCAGTCCCAAGTCTCCTCTTAGGGTAGGAAAGGGGAATTGGCCTAAGGGTGTTCCCTCTCTGGGAACGGCCACTTCAACCTAACCTAACCTAGAACGTTTTATAATTTTTCAGGTTCAAAAAAGTATTTCATATGCAAAAATTAACGTTTTTTTTTTTTTGCATGCAATCCTACCTTAATTAGTATATAAAATTTTGTACAAACACAATTATCAACGAGTGCATAATTAGATTATTAAAAAAAAAAAAATTGGTGTTGGCTGTGTCTTCTAGACAGCCGGTGGCTTATTAACGTCTTTTGCTTGACTTTAAAAAATTTGTTCTTTCTCTTACCTATATTGAAATACAAACAGAGAAAGTATTTTTTTGTTTTTTTACTAGTACTTTGTTCCCATTAATAAACATGTTCAAACATTTTTATTGTAACTTATGCTTAAAAAATAAGATTTTTCGAGAAAAAAACTAATTTCGGGATTTTTTTATTTATTCTAATAGAGGTTTTCTTTCTGCACCAAATGACATCTCATTTAGTATGATCTGATTAGCCGTTGGGAATCTACAGGGGTTTAAACTTTCAAATTAGAATTTACCGCCGCGCGGTAAAATAAAATGATAGGAAAAAAATAAATGGTGAAATCTTTAGCTGAAAACTCATTCTTTCTAACCGTATATTCCCCATAATTATACCTCTTAAGACAGAGAAGTTATTCAAGGCAATAAACTTTTTCGTGCATGCCTCCCTACCCGGTCACTATAGACACATGATTTGTCACGTCAAAAACTCATTGAAAATCTCTAAATTTTTATTTCCGCATTCAGAATATAGGGCATTCCATGTTAAATAAAAAAGGCTTTTGTTCAATTCATGCTTCGCAATTATCTTCTCTTCTTCTCAATCGAACGCTCTCTAATTGATATAAAAAAAAAATAAATAAATGTAATTTCAAATAATACAATTTATTGTGAATGTTAATAAAAAAATAAAAAAAAAGAAGGTAGTAGTATCTAATTTCCGCCCGGTGTAATTGAAAGGTATTTTCTCTAAAATGAATAATTAATTAAATTAATTAAAAAGTGCTGCTCGCTCGCAATCCAATTATCATCGCAAATGACGGACTGACGAGGTCTCATGTTGGTTATGTATTTATTTTTATTTTCATTTTCACATGCAAAATATTGCCGAAAGCGAGCGAACTGTAAAAAGATAACAGAAAATAAAGTATTAAGATAGGGCAAATAAATTAGATATGGATAAGAAAATAATTAGAAATATTTTCATTTTCAGGTTGATTTAGTTGAGATATGTTATATATATTAATGTAGAAAGTGGATAAAGAATTGAATAAAGGGTTGAAGAGGAAAGCATCCAGGAAGAGAGCTTGTATTAAATTAAAACTCCTTTTACGCAAAACGTTTCGGCCGATTTAATCATGCCATCTTCAGTTGCATTGGAGTTTTTCAGGCAAATAGAGTTGTCAACAGTCTGTTCATAAGCTCATTAATATTACAATAGCCTATGTATATAAATAACAATAATAAAAATAAATAAATAAAAAAATCTGGTATGACTGTTGCACAGCAGTGCTGTGCTTGTCACACCATATTTTTTGTGTCGAGATATATTTACTTCCGCCGATATATTAGAATTAAAGGTAAAATTTATAAACATGGAAGATCGTTGCGGTTAAGTAATGCCAAGCACGGCGAAAGCTCGGGATTGGTGACCCCGGCAATCAGCGTGTGGAACTCCCCCTGGTAGCCATTGATACTATGTATTTTCAATTAAATAAATAAATTTATCACCCCTAAATGGGCTCTGTAGCCGAAAAGGTTTTTTTTTTTTAATTAATACAATACTTATTTTTTTTTTATTTTTTTTTTTAAACCCTTTTCGGCTACAGAGGCCATTTAGGGGTTATTTATTTATTATAAATTTTTAATATACAATGTACCGATGGCTGCCGGGGGGCGTTCCACACGCTGATTGCTCGGGGTCACCAATCCCGAACTTTCGCCGTGCTTAGCATCACTTAACTTCAACGATTGTGGTGACTGTTGATCTTCTCCGTTGCCAGGCCCCCCGGCTTAATACAATACTTAAGAAACAATGCGAGAAAGTAAAAATTAAACATGGAAGAATATTTATATTTTGTTACCATGGCAACCATTTCTCTTCTTTCCTAGGAAGTATTTCAGCCGAAACAGAATATTCGGCCTCAATCATAGTTTCGGCCGAAACCGAAACTTGTATTTCCTATAAAAAGTTCATATCATTTTATTTTTTATTTTTTTTTGAAATTTTTTCCCCTCCCGTGAAAATCATTTTACCTTTTTTTTTAATGAGACTAAATTTTTTCCGCATCTTTTCCGCTTTTGCAAATCATTTGACCTTTTTTTTTTTTTGCATGCGAGTCTCATTCCATCTTTTCAGACTCAGGTTTCAACCGGCCGAAAGTTTCGGCTACTTTTTGGCCGAAACCGAATATTCGGTCGGTTCCTAATATTTTGTTACCATGGCAAGCATTTCTCCTATCTTTTCTATGAAGTACAAGAGCATCTAAAAAATAATTGATTTTTGAATTTTAATCAAAATCATTGGAGTAAGATTTTAAGAAAATCGAAAAAAAAACTGAAAAAGTACATTACTAAAGTACTAGTACTCTTTGGGCGATTTTGTTCAAAAGCTTATTTGCACGACTTCGGGAGGAACCTACTTAAATATAAAATTTCAACTTCGTAGTTCATTTCCTTCATGCTTAAAAATGTCCACACACAGACCAATTTGCGGGACCCACTTTTTTTGGACACAGGGGACCTCAAAACATGTATATCCATCAAAATCTCGACATCGAATTTTTGACATGATGGCAATACTTGCTCTCTCTATATATTTCATATATAGATAAGAGAAAGTAAAAAAACCGTAACGTTATTTGAGATACAAATTGAGAAGCCGCTTCTATTTGACCTTAAGGTTAAGAATTTCTAAGCATTTGTAAAAAGAAAATCTCGAATGCCTCCAGATATCACTTCAAAAGAATAGATAATTTTTTTTTCTTTGCTTTTTAACAAACCATTTTTTTTTTTTTTTTTTTTTTAATTTTATAAAATTTTTTTGGCTTGCCCCTGGCAACTCGCTTTATCCAGGACATATCGAATCTTAATTTACTTATCTTTGCTTGACTTTGTGCTGCTCCAAAGCCTCAGGCGCAAGGAAAGTTTGACAAATACAAGATAATTTATCATAATTAGATTCAAATTTGTGTTTAGAGAATCTCTCTGTTATCTAAAGCCTTTGTTGAAGCCACTCTGATGTAAATAGACTAGTTTTTTTTTTTTTTTTTTTTTTTTTTGTTAAAAACTTAAAGAAAATGATTAGTTTTGAATGACTAGAGACAGGATTTCTAAGCATTAATAAAAGAAGATGAATACGTGAAATGCAATTACCAGGAAACGTGAAATCTTCTCGGGAATTCTAGGAAATCTTAAAAAAAAAGGATAAAATACTAGAAAATAGATATTAGCTGGGCTAACGGCCCACCTCTTTGTCTCTGTGTTTCTTTAAGCCCGCGGTCAATTAAATTTAAAAGAGAATTGAATTGAATTTTTCTTTATTCTCTATACCCCCCTTATTGAATTTTTAAAATAAATTTTCTCTGTAGCTGCAGGTGCTTTCTCCAACTCAGAATTACGTTTTACTATTAATAGTTTTAATTAATAATAACCTCAACATAAACCTAAGTTGGCGAAAGCACCTGTAGCTACATAGAAAATTATTACACTACTGAACCTCGCCTACAGAATATAGATAAAATTTAAAATAAGTTTTATATTAAAATTAGAAATCATACCCTTGGGCCCAAGGATCAATATGTTAGCACAGGGATGAGCAACCCGCGGCCCGCGAGCCGCTTGCGGCCCTTTATACATGATTATTGCGGCCCGCCAAGAATTTTTAAAATTGAAAATAAATATATTTTTATTTGATCATTATCAGTATACCTAGTATAGAAAGGATCGATGTGGATACAGTTCTCGAATACTTTCAAATGGAAGTGATTGACATGCAGAATAATACCGATTTAAAAAATGTATTTTTCTCAATCATCGAAAATTCTTATGTGAGCCCTGAGAAATTTCCGCTTTTGACGAAAAATGCGAAGCAAATGATGTCTCTGTTCGGTAGTACGTATGTTTGCGAACCATGAAATTAATCAAAAATGACCACCGATCAAGCCTGAGTGATGCACGATTAGGAAGCAGCGTACGTGTAGCTATAGCTAGTTGTGGTATACCACAACAAATCCGGCTGATATTGATCAGCTTGTTATCGAAAAAACAGCGCCAAATTTCTCATTAAAAGTTCAAGTAAATTCATTTGTCTGTTCTTTTCTTGTTTGTTTTTATTTTCCATTAAAATTTGTATATGAACTTTATGTGCGGCCCGCCAAAATTTTTTAAAATTTAAATTGGCCCGTTGATTAAAAAGGTTGTGCACCCCTGTGTTAGCATACTCGCTCAGCTCCATTAGAATGGACCTAGATGTTGCTTTTATCCAGAAAATTTTTATACAAATAAATCGTTTATTTAGAATTTAATAGTGTTTTATTTAATTTTTGTAAGATAAGATTGCTACTTGAATATTTTTTCCATTTCTATAAATTTGTCATTCTGCTGTATCATTTAAAATTTATTACAAAAAATTACGGGGTGAGGGTGTTTTTTTTAATCAGCGGGAATTTCAGGCTTTAAACGATGACCGTATCAGAAACATGCCCGCCCGCCCGAGGCGGGGAATTTTCTTGTATATGTGACCGTCCACATGAAAAGGCACCAAATAAAAATGCTTTCTGTACAGAACACATCCTGCTGCATTTTTAGAATTTGTTTATTATTTTTTTGTTTGGAAGATATTAATTTTTAAAATTTTGGTTATGAAAAATCTACTTTTGGGAAAAATGAGTTTGAAGTCTTGTTTTTTCAAAATTTTGTATATAAAATACATAGATTAAAATTTTTAACAAACAAAAAGTAGCCAACTATTGTATTTCAAAGTTAAAAATAAATCAACTTCCTCAGGTAACGTTTTCTTTTCAAAGTGAATAAATACAACTGCAGAAATAGGGACCGAAATGTTGAAATTTTTTTTTGTTAAATTGTATTATTAATTACTAACTAAAATTATCCACAATTAATGGCAAAAATATAATTTGAAAACTACTCACTACTAGGAGAAGTAGTGAATATTAATAATATTTATATTTTCACCTAAATCTTTTAAAAATCTAATAATAATTTTATTTTTCTGGAGAAAATTTCAAAAATGGATCTTTTTTTGGTAAATTATTATTTAATGGAAACAAAAGTGAAGTTTCCATTCTATTAGATTGGAATTGGATTCTTCAGAATATTTTATTATTATGACAATTTTGTTCTCTTCAGAGAAGCCCTTCCACAAAAATTCTATTTTTCAAAGAAATTTTACTTTAAAATTTGAAAATAATTTTATTTATTTTCTATTTTTTAATGCTTATTTATCTCGTCTCTAGTTATGAGGGTGGGGGGAGATACACATTACCAATGGAACTGAGTGAAGACTCCTCGACGACACCCAAACTGCTATTATGGATTGTAAGATGACGGATGTCGAGGCCGAGGAACACGAATCCTTGTAATTTGGGCAAATTGTTATGACGTAACCTTAGATAGAAGATAACCGTGGATGTCGGTTTACTCTTCAAAGCGCTCATTGTACGAGTAATACTCGTCATATTGGTGAACTCGCAGAGTAGATCCAGGCCACTTTTCTTCACCTCACAGGTACAGGGCGCAATGTCCAAATGATTAGGACAATGTTGCATGGTCTGGGCCATGGCTACATCCAATAGTAATCCGATGAGGAGTGCGAGTGAGGCGGCTCGCAAGGCCGAGGAGGCTGTGGAGCCTACCACTACTCGCACGCCCATGCCGGAAAGCAAGCTCAACTTCACCAGCCCATGGGAAACACACCTGCACAGACAAAAACAAAAACAACACATCAAATATACCTTCTTTTATAAAGTGAAACATTTATTAGGATAGGATTTAAGAAAGTTTCGGGTAAACTGTGGTATTGTGGCTTTCTTCAGGTAAACAATCACAAAACATCTTACATCTAAAGATCTACTGCAAATAAGCAAATCAATCTCAATCCTCCCACTGTAATACTTAAATGAACCATTCAACAATTTTTCACTTTTGACAGGAATTTTTTCAAAATATTTCAGTTTTTCTTGTAATGTTCAATCTTCTTTAAAGAATGTGGTTGGAAAAACTGATGAGCCATCTTATATTTTTTTAAGGCTCTAACTCAGCGGTATTTAAACTGGGTTCAGAGGAACCCTGGGGTTCCGTGGGTCATTTTCAATAGGGTGTCCCTTATTTTGAAAAAAGGTGGAATTTTATCGACCTCAACCAGGAAAATGAGCCTTGAATTTTTCCAAGCAAAATAATCCGTGCAGGTAAGCAGTTGAAATTTAGCACGAGTTTGAAATGGGCTTTTCTGACAATAACCCGACTAGAAATTACTTTGGGATCACCCAGAGTATACATCTGGACCTCATTGGGTCCCAAGGAGGCATGCCCAATAGGGCAATAATTCCTATAAGAGCACAATTAGAACACAATCGGGAAATTCTCAGGAAAAATAAAATAACTTATAGTCAGTTTCACTTAATCGGGTTCAATGTGGATATAATTGTCCAATCTGGGCCAGACAGGACTTTGCGAGACATCCCTATAGGGCAGCCCAATGAGGACCCAATAGGTCTTACATTAAAATTTCTAGTCGGGAATAGACTTTCGAACATTACTTTTAAAAGTTTTTTTTGGAAAATTAGGAAACTTACCAAATGGTGGTCGCTGAGATCGAATTTGCTGTCAAAAATTCATTTTTGACCGTCAAAAATTTCATATTAGTTACTGGTTTAATAATTTTACAAAGAAATTTCTAAATTTCGAAAGTCTATTATAATCAGAAAAGCCCATTTAAAACCCGCGTTAAATTCCAACTGCTTACCGGCCCGGGTTATTTCGCTTGGGAAAAAATCTGAAAAAATTCAAGGCTCATTTTTTTGACATTTTAAACCAATTTAAGGGTAGATATCGATAAAATTTCACCTTTTTCAAAATAAGGGCCATCCTAATGCCCTTTAGTCCTGCCATTAGCGGGCAATTATGGTAATTATGGAATTTTGTCTAATTTTCTTTCAACTTTGCGTTTCTATTTTATTTCTGTAATTTTATATTGTAATAAATGAATATTGAAATATTACTAAGTTTGGCATTCTAAAATTTAAATAAGAGCTAATTTGATATTAATTTTTCTTAGCAGTTCGGTTGAAATGGGTAAAGGAGTTTCGCGTCTCACACCACTGCTCTTGGCAAAAACGGCTTGTTATAGAGAAGTTTTATTTATTTATTTATTGTACTGCTTTTAATAGCCGTAGCTAATAGCAGGGGTTCAGAGATACATTTTGTTGATTACAATTTGTCTACAAGAACAAAAACAAAAAAAAGATAGAGAAGTTCTGCTTTCCTCACGGCTTTTTTTTTAATCAAGTCAAAAGATTATTTCAAATAATTAATTTTACTAGAATACAAGACTGAGATTAACGGGCATTGGGGCAGAGATTTGTATTTATGTTCACTCAGCGCCACAAGTGCCTGATGTTTTCGAGAGAGCAGCCTTGAGCTTAGTTAACCAAACCAAACCAATGTTTTTTAATGCAAATTGAAGGAAAAAGTCACTTTTTAGACAACAGGCCCGACGGCCAAGCATTTTGGTTGCCTAAGCTCAAGGCTCCACTCTCGCCGACAGTACAAGTAGAATTCATACTATATGTAAAAAAATATTCTAAAATGTACAATGCTTGCAGCTCTATAAAGAGACCCTGACATCTCAATATTGGGAGTTTCATTTCCTAGCGGCTAATTTTCGGTTCTTTTTCGTCCATTGTACAAATACAAATAAACAAATCATTTAGAAAATTAATATAATAATAAGTACAATGCACTCAATTAAAGGGTTATTATTAAATTGAAAAAAAAGTATTTAAAACATAGAGAGGGTTGTCTCTCTCTATTAAATTCCTTTATTCTCTTGAAATAAACTCTTTACCTACTACTTGTTCTCTCCTCCATTCATAAATAAATATTAGCTCAGGATAAACAATTAAATGTATAATAATATTTATAAAACAGTGTGAAATTAGACGTCTAGAGTCAATATTGTTATTTTATGGTCTTTTCTGAGGTGAAAGGAGACTAAAATGGCAAACAGAGAATTAGAAAAACCTCTGCATTAGAATTTTCATTAATAAAAATCTGGTGTGACTAGACGCACAGCACACAACTTTCTCTTACCATTTGGTAATCGAAAGTTGTGTTCTGTGCTTGTCACAACAAATTTTTTGTGTCGACATATATTTAGTTTCCGCCGATATATTAGAATTCAAGATGTAAAATTTATAAGTATGGCAAAATATTTATATTTATACCATGGCAAACATTTCTCCTATTCTTCCTATGAAGTACAAGAGTAAAGTGGTCTTCATAAGATTTCAATGACAAAATGAGAATATACATTTTATTGAAGCATCTAAAAAATAATTGATTTTTGAATTTTAATCAAAATCGTTGGAGCGAATTTTGAGAAAATCGAAAAAAAACTGAAAAACTACATCAGTAAAGTACTAGTACTTTTTCGCTGATTTTGATAAAAAGCTTATTTTCACGCCTAAGGTGGGTGTCTAACTTAAATATAAAATTTCAACCTCCTAGCTCAATTCCTTTATGCTTTAAATTAAACCCAGGCACACACACACACCATCAAAATCTTGACATCGAATTTTTGACATGAATCCAATACTTTCTCTCTATATATATTTTAACATATATATAGAGGTAAGAGAAAGTAAAAATTCAGTTAATTCAAAATAAGAGCTGTTTTAGAGTACATTTTCTATTCAAATTTATTTTTCTCTATATCTCTAAAACAGTGTCTAATGGAAAAATTCTAACTATACATCTACAGTATAAAAAAATATACCAGATTCACAAGATTTCATGTGGAGAAAATCTTGTCGACCAGTGTTATAGGATGAATATACTCTCAATAAATAGAATTTGAAATCTTCTTGACTCCAAATTTAAAGTATTTTCATCCTTCTGGGAGTGACAATTACATCTGATCTCTCCTGGAGCACCCACATCTCTTATGTGATGAACTGAAATCAACCGCAAGGAAATTAAGATTCCTATTCAAAACGAAGCGTTACTTTTCCTCCCAGCAACTCCTAACCCTCTATAAAGCACAAATTTGGCCGTGTCTTGAATGTGGTCCCCACCTTTGGCGAGGGGCGACGAAAGACGTCATACAGAGGCGTGCAATTTTTTTTTTTTTTTTTTGGAATGGGTGCATAAGGTCCGAAGACCTATAATGAGCAGTAGTCAGATGTAGGCATAAAGAAAATAAAAACAAAAGGAGAAGCATAAAGGGGAAACTCAACTGCGGGAACTGAGAAGATGCCTGTTGAGGTTAGACTTGAAAGTCTGAAGATTGTAGGTTTTGGGGAAGATAGACGCAGGGAGCTTGTTCCAATCACGGGAGGTCATGGGGACAAAGGAAGAATGAAATTGATTTGTTCTGTTAGTCGTGATCTGAACAGCATAGGGATGCTGGGAAGATGCCTCTCTTGTGTTCCGTGAATATGTTGCATTGAGTGGGATAATTGATTTTAATTTGGCAGAGCATTGACCATGGTAATACCTGTAGAAGAGAGAGCTTCTTCTATGATCTAGTGACTGTAGAGATGCAGTAAGGGTAGAATCACCTATCAGTCTTGCACGCCTCTGTATGGCCTCCAAGGAGGAGAGAGCGTCTTTCGACGCCCCTCGCCAAAGGTGGGAACAATATTCAAGACACGGCCGAATTTGGGCTTTATAGAGGGTTAGAGGCAATTAGACTGATAGGTGATTCTACCCTCAACGCATCCCTAGAGTCACTAGATGATAAGAAGAAGCGTGTCTGCACTCTCTCTGTTCTATAGGTACTCTCATGGTCAATGCTCTGCCGAATTAAAATCAATTATCCCACCCAATGCAACATATTCACGGAACACAAGGGAGGCATCGTCCCAGGATCCCTATACTGTTCATCTCTCCACTAAGAGAACTAGTCAATTTTATTCTTCCTTTGTCCCCATGACCTCCCATGATTGGTAACAAGCTCCCTGCGTCTATCTTCTCCAAAACCTACAATCTTCAGACTTTCAAGTCTAACCTCAACAGGCATCTTCTCAGTTCCCGCAGTTGAGTTCCCCTTTTGTTTTTATTTTCTTTCTGGCTGCATGTGACCGCTGGTCATTTTAGGTCTTCGGACCTTATGCACCCATTCCAAAAGAAAAAAAAAAGATCTGAGGCTATGAACGCAACATACAGCGAGAAATCTATATTATTATTAAAATGACTTAAATTCTTATTAATGAAAAGAAGGATTTTTAATTAATATGAAATCTGATTTCTCGCTCTAAGAGGATTAAAGAATCAAATAAAATTTGATGAAATCTCTCTACAGTTTGGAGATAAGATTTCAACAAGTCCCCGATATTGAGCGCATTATTTATGTATATTCCCTGTCTGAGGGAAGAGGGATTAGAAGATTAGTTTCAGGGTCTTGAATTGTATTCAACGCAGAGAGAGAGAAGAGGGAATATTTGTTCTGTCGTAAAAGGAAACCAACCAGAAGCGAGGAGAAGCTGCTCAAGTCATACATATTAGGTGCTTTATAGATTTAGTACCAAGATGAATCCTAATATTTGAGGGTTCAAATAGGAAAAGTTCTTTAATTGAATGATAGTTAAAAAGTTAGAATGCCGCTGTTACAAGAACGGGAAGAAAGAAAGAGAAAGTTTTTTTTTTAGGGGGGGGAGAGGGAAGGGGGAGAAAAACTTTTTACAGAAAAGATTACTTGAGTTTTTTTCCCTTTTATTTATTTATTTATTTACTTTGTACGTTTAAATAAATATAACATGTTTGAATGTTATTTTATCATCTTAAATTTTGGGAAAACAAATAAAAATGCATCTGAATCGGTTTGATATAATAATTGAAAGTGTATTTTGTTTATTGATGCCACTTCATACCTTCAAGTCGGGCTTTAAAGTGTCATCAATAAACGAAATACACACACTTTCCTCCTTCTTCACCTAACTACAAATATCTTGTATTTAGCTTAAAAGAGCTAATGAATATAAAGATCGCGATTTATTCACAAAAAGAACCTATGAAAGCAAAAACCACGAAGACCGTTCGTTGTAGTTAAACAACGTCAAGTGCCACAAAAACTTGGGATAATTGGCTTCGGGGAATCAGCGTGTGGAACATCTCCAGATGGCCATTGAGGCTATTTGGCCATACACTTCTATTTGTTGTTGTTATTGTATTTAATTTGAAGATCAGTAATTAGTTTAATTCTTGGTCACTTCAAGATGGTGATTGAAGAATAAATAAAACAAATTTACTTAAAAATTATGTTTTTTTATATCAGAGCATTCTTTTGGACATTTGGCTTACAAGTGTTGTGAGTTGCTTTCTCGAGTGTTGTAGTTTGCCTTCTCTCAGGGATTTATTGGGGTTTGAATAATAAATCTAGTGATTTTACATATAAGTTTATTGTTAAAAAGTGATTACACCAGATCCGTCACTTATGAGATCGAGAGAGAGAGAATCCCCTCCAGGGAGTGGGGGGATGGCCTTTTATACCATTTTTCCAGACAGTAATCCCCCAGCCCCAAGGAAACAGACACACGTGTAACGATTCCAATTGCAAAATTTCTGAGAGAATCTCTGTCCAGTGCAGACGCTAAATCTGTATTTTCTATGGGAATCTTTACAGGTGTGTCTTGCTAGATATATATCAAATTTTGCCATCGAATGTATTTAAATCAAATTTTGTATTCTCTCTCTCTCTCTCTCCCTTTTCTTTTGACTTCACAACACAAGTCTGCGCAAGATATACTTGTTTCGGCACCATAAATTGCCCTCTTCAGAGCCAATATTACTATAGAGCAGGGGTCTCCAAACTACGGCCCGAGGGCCACATCCGGTCCCGCGGGCAGATTTTGTCCGGCCCGCGGAGAGCTAGCAAACTTGAAAACTTCTTTTAGAGAACATATTTTTTATAGCAAATTAAATTTAGTTTACTGAAGTATTCTAATTTTATGTTGAATAATTATTAATATGACATCTACATTGATATGGTCATGGGCTAACTACTCATAACATTGTTGTAGGCTTATTGTTATTGTTTTTGTGATAAGTTGGATCGGACTTTAGTCCGATTTGCAGCCTTTTTTAAACGTTGCGTACTTTTTCGGACTTTTTTTTCATCAGTGGACTATTTCACTTTTAACCACCGGCAACAATGATAATATGGTTTTGGCCCTCGGAACTTACTGGAGTAATCAGTATGGCCCTAAGGCTGGAAAGTTTGGAGACCCCTGCTATTGAGAAAGCGAATTTTAACAAATATAAAACATAAAACCTTCAATCTGCTTATGCCAATTTTCAAGACAAATACCATTAAATTTCAATATTTTTTAATCAATTCCTTAATATCATGCATTTTCATTCTAATAGAAATGTCAATTAACTACTTATTGATCTTCAAATTAATTATTTACTGGTCTACACTAAAAAACTGTTTAATATTGTATTTAAAATGTGTATTGTGTTTGTTTGGACCTAGCCCCCGTGGACTGCTGCCTGATTGTTAATAAAAGAGAAGGTCCAAATATGAACTAGCTTTTGATTTTTGAATGTATAGTCGGTACATTTTTGGACATATGGATGAATTTAAACATTCAGTCATACCTTTGAAACCTCCTAAAATTCTGAAAAATTTCAGAAATAAAAAAATCACTGTTTCATAAAAAAATACTTTATTCAAAAAAAAGTTTCATTTTGAAAATGGGGTCCAAATATGGGCTACCTTTAATTTTATATAAATATAAACACAAAACCTTACAAAAATCACATATATACAGTACAGTGTATACAGAGAGAGGTGTATACGATACCCACCAGCACATACTGTGCCCATGCTGTCAACTGTGTTTGATTAAATTGTTAAATGAAAGAACAATAACTGCATTGCCCATTATTTCACCGCCCTCTGCAATAAAATATTTCACGAATTGTGAAGTGTGAGTGCTTGTGTACGTATTTCACAGTTTCGGTTCTCAAACGGGCCATCATCAGGACTACAATAATTAAAATTAGCCAACTGCGAGACATGAATGTTTTAACTCTTGATATTTTTATCAAAGCCCTTTTTTCATCTATGTTTGAAAATTGTTAAGGTTATGTTAGGATGGAATCGATTTCCCTTTGGTCGACTCTATTTATTAATGACGCAATCTTATAAGATCTTCGTTAATGGCTCAAAAAAAAAAAGACATTCTGCAGGTGCTTTATATTATCTAACAAAGAAAGTTTATTGAATTTCAACCAATCAGCAGGCATCTCCTGTTGCGACCGGCGTGTCGAGGGAGAATTAATTAATTAAATCGTTTGAAATAAAACGAATTATGTAAATACATTACCGAGAATTAATTGTGCAAGCTTGAGTGCTCTATGTATCCGTGTAGAAGCCTTTTTGAGCCTTTATTCTGAATAATTAACTATGAGAGGATCATTTGAACTTTTTTTTTTTTTTATTCGTTCATATAGATAGGTAAAAAGTTTTTTTAAAAAAAATTAAATTGCTCGAATAAATTTTTATACGCAAACTTTTTTTTTTTATATTTTATTCGTCATTAATTTCAATTAAAAAAGATAACATTTTAGTGTTCATATAAATTGACCTCTGAATTAATAGATCCTTTTTTTTTGTTTGTTTTTACCGTTTGATGTCATTTATAATTTTAAATATTAATATAAAAGAAGGTTTTTGTTGCAAATTATTTTTTAATTGTGTGTCTGTGTATGTGAGTTGAATAATTATTTGAAATTTTTTGCAAAATATTCATAAGGACTGACGCACACAGGTACAGACGTGTGTGTGTGTGTGTGTGTGTGTGTGGCCTGTCTATTTAAAACCAACCATGTTGGTTAGAATGCAATTTTTGTCTATTCCTAATCGTTGGGCCCAAGGGACGGTGACTTGCCTCCGGCTTTAAGAAATAAATGAATTATAAGTATATATTTTTTTAAATATAATTTTTTTAAATTTACTAGTCCATATTCGGAAAGTAGACGTTCTCCCGAGTAAAATGATATACAACACTTGTATCTAAATATGAAGTATCGTTGTTTAAAAAATTATTTTTAAAAATGCACTTGGAGCATGCTTAATTACCATATAAGGCAAAATATAAATAAAATTTTATTTTAGACAAATAATAAATGTGAGATTTTTAAATAAATATTTTATTTTAAATTAAAATATTTTTTTGATTTAATTTAAAGACCTCCTAAATCTCACAATTATTTATTAATTAATAAATACATATATAGGATTAAAAAAAATAATTTGGTATTAGATAACTGCAATATTCAATTAGTAAATAAAGAATTATATATATCATGTGTTGTTCCATGAAGTAATTATGAAAAACATCTAACCAAGTATTTATTAATTTAAATAAGCGAAAAAGCGTAAATCGACGGATCCGTGGTGCGACTCCCGGCGGTACCTAATTTTGCTTTTTTAAATTAATAAATACTTGGTATATGTTTTAATATTAATTACATTATATTTTATTTAAGTAATTTTTTCCTCTGGGTATAAAAGTGATTACAAAATAGTCTACTTAACTATTGATTTTTTTTTCTTTTTGTTTCAGGTAAGTCGACGTCATAATCACATTTAGGCCTAAACAAGGTAGGCATATTTGGACAACTATTCCTGATTATTCCACCTGAGGCTACAAACCTCTCTGGGTGTCTAGTCTAAATGGCGTTCGTTTTTTTTTTTTTTTTTTTTTTTTACAACACACTCCGTCTTCGTAATTGATTTTTTAAAGTCTCTTTAATATGATTTGTACAAGAGTTGCTGAATAACTAGATGGGGAACCCGACTAAGAGGGTAGATTATTTTTAAGTTCAGCAAGCGTGCTTCAATATAGGATTTTGTTTTTGAATATAACATTTTTAGCCTTGAAGATGGCTTCTATCAAGACCGAAACATCGTCTATAAAACAAAATTGGCTTTTAGTTTTTGCGTCAGCAAATGAAATTTGCCCTTTTGCCACTACAAACGGAACAAAATGTCTGCTTCGAATCATCTGGCAGTAGAAGTAGAGTAGAGTTTATGAACGGCCATTATGGTATCTCATAAGAAAACTACTCTCTATTGAGGTTAATAAAATTTGCGGCAATTGCAAAGGGAATTGCTAGAGGTTAAAAAACACTCGCAAATGCAGAGATTGTCTTATGGGAAAGAAAAGGTCCAGTGGGGGGGGGGAGGGGATAAATCATCTTAAAGTTCTTGCCTCTTGTGCTAGGGGATGAGAGGTTCGCGTCCTGTCTTACTTATTCCAATAAATAGGAAAGGGTCTAAATATTGGGTTGGGGGTGTCCCCCCCCTGGTAATTAATAGTTAAAGGAGCTGGAGCAGCCAGAAATAAAATGACAATTGTCCTTGAAAATTTATTCAAATAAATCAAGAAATCAAATTTATTTGAATTTACTGCTCCAGAACACTTGAAATTTGTTCTCAACAGGGGACGGCGGGGGGCGAGTTGGATCAAAAGCAAGGCAAATATATGGAAGGAAGAAGCACTCAGAAACAGACGAAATATCTGATCTGGTGCAGTAGCGGATCCAGAGGTGTTTCTCGGGGGTGGGGGGGGGGAGGGAAATTTGGAGTGACTGGTCGCACAGCACACATTTTTTTTCTTAATTTCGTTAATTTAAAGGCGCATTCTGTACTTGTTTGCCAGAATATAAATACAAATCAAATTTTTAAGTATTAATTTTTAAAATTTTACATTAAAAATACATTTTTTTTAACGAAAAAAAGTATTTTTTTCATATCTCAGGGGGGTAATTACCCCCCCCCCCCCTTGTATCCGCCCTTGGTCTGGTGTACGAATATGAGACCGGACTCAAACAAAAACAGATAATTTGTATGAGATTAATGTTGTGGCCAATGTGGTGTGGCTTCTCTCACTAAAATCAACGAATTAAAGCGTATCAGGTTAAAGTATTTCTAGAAATGCAGATGTGATATTGCAGAGGACGATAAAACATCTAAAAATGCAGCTTTGTTCTTGCATTCAACAATTTAATCAACGTTTCGAGCCAGAGTTCGGACAATCCTCAGTCAAGATAAATTTAATGCATTAACTTGGGGTTCGACAAAAATGTAAACAATAGAAACAGGGTCTAAAACGACTCAGATCTTAAATAAGAAAGCCTATTTTGGGGGAGGTAGTGTCCTGAAATAAATGCCTGCATTTGCTTAACAACTTTTCGTGTCTCATCTTCAGTCTTTCAACAGTCCCGGAGATATTACAGTCAGTTTCTATATTAACCGCCATTTCTAGAGAATAAAGCTGTGAAGTTAGCCAATCAGAGAGAGTGCTTAGAAGATAAATAAATAATTTTTTTTTTTTAATATTGCAGAGGAAATACTATTTAATGAGACAACAATTACGCCAGCTAAGCGCTCTGTTTGACTAACTTCACGCCTCTATTCTCTAGGGGTGGCGGTTAATATTGAGACTGTACATAAATTACACATCATTAAGAGAGTATTAATTTATGTAAATGTCAAATATCTCATTGAAAATACACGACGGATTAATTAAAAAGAAAAATATATGATTGGAGAAGAGTGTCGCGCTGCTAGTGTCATTCATTTTAATTAATACATTTCATTTAATGATATAGGCCTATCTCTAATACATAGATACTTGGGATTTTCCCATATCAAAGATTTTATATTTTAGCTTTAAATGCATTTCATTTTAATCAAAGAGTTAAAAGAAAAAAATAAACATCTTTTAAAGCAAAGATGTTATATAAAAACTTCTTAATTGCTTACTTACTTGAATTTTTAAGTCTTCTTAAATTTTAAGATCTCAATTAAACTTAATTAAAATGAATCAACTAACCAAAAAATAAATTGGTTTAAGAGAGAAATATTCTTTTTTTATTTATATTCATAAAATATCCACTTCAAAAAGGACATGAGTAAATAAATATTATAAATTTAAACGTAGAAAAGATCGTTGGATGAAAGGCAGGCTTTCTTTCTTTTTCAAATACTGTACATCCGATTCATTATTATTATATTATAGAAAGAAGAAATTGGTTGGTTCAGGTTGTTGTTGTTGTTGTTGGGGTTACATACAATTTAATAAAGAAAAAAACCTAAAGAAAAATCTAATAACAAGAAAAAAAGAAAAAAAGCTCATGTTTTAAGATATAAAAATGTAATTCAAATACTCTATGGGTAACAGACGTAGCTAGGATTTTTTTGAGGCAGGGGGAAAGAGAGTCTGTCATTTTTACTTTCTTTCATACGTTAATATATAGAGAAAGTATTGGATTCATGTCAAATATTATATTATTTAAGAGAATTTATTTGAAACCACCTCGGGGTCCTAGCTAGATGATGTGTTTGTGAGGAGTGGGCAGGGCCGCAGACAGGGGGGGGGGCTATATCCCCGGGGCCCGGGCCCTTTGCGCTCCAACCTTAAAATTCTAATAAAAAATAATTTCAATGAATAAAATTTCAATTTAAAAAAATCATTTTCTTGAAATTTTTTCCTGAGGGGGCCTGGCCCTTTAAGCTCAAAGCAAGTTTGATAATATTTTTCCCGTCTCAGGATAGCTAAAAACGCAGATTTCAGTGTCTAATTTTCAAAAAATTTTCCATACCCCAAGTCGTCTGTTCAGGTCTAGCCTCAATAAATTATGATAACCCCATGTTTAGGAAATTTTGAAAAATTTTTATAATAAATAACTTTTTTATTTAAATAAATATTGTAAGCTATGTATAACTGTTTCAAAAATTGTGTCAAAAACTGTGTAAAAAATTGTTGGCACAATAGCCTTTACATACTAAAAAAAAAACTAAGGGTGGGAGGGGGGCCGTATTAATATGTAGCCCCGGGGCCCGTCAAGTCTGTCTGCGGCTCTGGGAGTGGGAAACAAGTTTAGTTACAGAGTACGTTCATTTCTGTCGTCACTACAGCGATGAGCAAAGAAGAGGTGCATTCATCTTGTGTGCAATGTATAATCATAAAGGTTTTAACTAATGACGGCGTTAAATTGAATGAACAGTTTGGGGACAGTACACTGTAGGGTTTGGACACCGGTGGAAACCGAAACCGGTAAACCGTTTTTTTGGCTAATTTTCAAAAACCTAGAAACCGAATCCGGTTTTTTTATTTTTTAATTTTTTCTTCAGTAATACTTGTATTCAAATTATAAATTAGCCCGTGACCCATGGCTCAGAGAAAAGGCAATAGCTTCTAGTCTTGGCTTGGGGTTTCGGGTTCGCTTCCCGTCCCAAGCGAGAAAAATTTATTTCATTTGAATTGGCTATCAATCATTATAAAATGTTGCTTTGAATATATTTTTTTTCCTTGATTTTTACTTTCTCTTACCTATGTATATATGTAATATATATATAGAGAGAAAGTATTGGATTCATGTCAAAAATTCGATGTCGAGATTTTGATGGATCTTCACGTTTTGAGGTCCCCTGAATCCAAAAAAGTGGTTTTCGCGACATGGTCTGTCTGTGGGTGGGTGGGTGGGTGGGTGTGTGGGTGGGTGGGTGTGTGTGTGTGTCTGTGTTCACTTTTAAGCATGAAGGAATTGAGCTATGAGGCTGAAATTTTATATATAAGTTAAACACCCCCCGGGACCGGAAAAATAAGCTTTTAATCAAAATCGGCCAAAGAGTACTAGTACTTTACTGATGTACTTTTTCAGTTTTTTTCGATTTTCTCAAAATTCGCTCTAACGATTTTGATTAAAATTCAAAAATCAATTATTTTTTAGATGCTCTTTCAAATGTATATTCTCGTTTTGCCCTCAAAATTGTTTGAAGACCACTTTACTCTTGCATTCCATAGAAAAGATAGGAGAAATGGTTGCCATGGTAACAAAATATAAATATTTTCCCATACTTATAAATTTTACATCTGAATTCAAATATTCCCTACTGCCGGGAACTAAATACATGTCGACACAAAAAATCTGGTGTGACAAGCACAGTACACAACTTTCGATTACCGAAGGTAAGAGAAAGTTGTGTGCTGTGCGACAGTCACACCAGATTTTTTCGTTTATTAAGATTGCTCTTGAGATAGGAATTTTGCCTCATGTATTAATATTAATATCAAGGTCAAGGGATCTTTTTCCATACCAAGCGATAAAATATTTCTAAATAATGTTGTATTCCAACTAAAAATGATGGTGCGTTCTAAAAAGATTCAGATATTGAAAAAAAAAAAAAAAAAACCGGTTTACCGGTTTTCAAAATTATTCCGTTTTTTTCCATACCCTAGTACACTGTCTCAGGATCGTGTGTACGTGGGCCAGAGAATTTAAGGGTGGGCGAAAACATATCCGATTGGTTAAAAACGTGCGTAAAAGATGAATCCATTTCTTGCTCACGCAGAGACGTCATTTGAGGAGGGCAGAGGGACCTCCCCTCAAGATTTTGGAAGAAAATGGTATATTCTGAGTTTAGTCCTTACATACAACAAACTCAGACGCTCTTTCTATAAATAAGCATAGAAGATGGTAAAAATAAAAATATAGATGTATATGTTTATTTGTATAAATAAAATTGAGTAGCACAGGAAGTAAAAAATTGTTTTGTCCCCCTCAAGCAAAATCTGAAATGATGTGTCCTGGCTGTAGTAACGACAGAAATGAACGCCATGCTGTAATCAAACCAGTTCCCATTCCTCACAAACCAACCAAGCAAATGCACACTACATCATCTAGCTAGGACCTAAGTGGTAAGCACAATAGCAAACGTACCGTTTATACAGGGTGCCCAGAAATAACAGGAATCTAGAAAAGGAGATGATTCTACATGAAAAAATAAGACTTTTTTTTCCTATAAGCTTGATATGCCCAGACTCTTCGTTTTCAAGTAACAGGGGGTCAAAGTTAAATTTTTTTTTGTTTTTTTTTTCTAATATTTCGGGAACCGTTTGAGATACAATGTTTAGCTTCTGTACACGATTTATGTTCATTATTCCGCTTGTTTTATGTGTAAAGTGTAAACATTGTATCTCAAACGGTTCTCGAGATATTAGCAAAAATCAAAAAAAAATTCAACTTTGACTCCCTGTATCTTGAAAACGAAGCGTCTGGTCATATTAAGTTTATAGGAAAAAGTCTTATTTTTTTTATGTAGAATCATCTCCTTTTCTAGGTATCTGCTATTTCCGGGCACCCTGTATTTGATCCACCCTCGTAATTAGTTTTAATTTTTCTGTAATTGAAAGATTAGTGATGTTCTGTTACTGTGTAGAGATAGATATCCCCTATTTATTATATTTATACACCACCTCACAAATCTGTGTGACTGATTGCTCACCATACAACTTTCTCTTACCTTTAGTTTTTTGTAGTTTAAAATTCTGGAACTTATCTCGAGCTTAGCTATAACTACTAACTACGCCATGGCAAATATTGTAATTAATTATCATTTTGGTATAATTCGCAAGTTTTAAGCTTGTACAGCCCGAGACATACCTTCAGAAGTTGTGTGCTGTGCGTTACCCATCAAAACTTTTCGGCATCTTAGGCCATATAGTCATTAATTTAAATACAATATAAAGTGTGAGTTCAGGCACATTTATTTATACCCCTTGCTTAATGTCATCCATTAAACGATGGCATTTAAAAGTCATTTAATCAAAACCCTTACACCTAATTTATCCTCCAAATGTTTTAATTTTATCCTTTTGCTACAAGATTCTTTTTTTTTGGATTATATTTAAAAAGATTTATGAGATGAAATTAATATTCAACCCAGGATGGGAAAGAAAGAAAAGTTTCATATATACAACGTTGTTACAAACATTTATTCCATGTCGACTTTGGCTGGAATTTGTTTGCTCTAGAGTAATATAAAGTTAGACCCTTCTTCGTTTTTTTTTTTTGCAATAAGATACTACTTGGAAAATTTAATGAATAAGTAAAAAAAAAAAAAAAAAGAATTACGATCTTTGAAATGGTCCAGTAAAAAAAAAAAAAAAAACTCCAAGTGAGCAGGTAGAAAAGATAACATTTGCTTTTATCATAAAATTGTTTTTATTTTGCCCTTAATAATTTCAATCGATTATTTCTCTGGTGTCGACCATTCAATTTGGCTTTTTTTTACTTTCTCTTACCTCTATACGGTTAATATATTAATATATATAGAGAGAAAGTATTGGATTCATGTCAAAAATTCGATGTCGAGATTTTGATGGATCTTCACGTTTTGAGGTCCCCTGAATCCAAAAAAGTGGTTTTCGCGACATGGTCTGTCTGTCTGTGTGTGTGTGGGTGTGTGTGTGTGTGTGTGTCTGTGTTCAATTTTAAGCATGAAGGAATTGAGCTACGAGGTTGAAATTTTATATTTAAGTTAAATACCTCCCGGGACCGGAAAAATAAGCTTTTAATCAAAATTGGCCAAAGAGTACTAGTACTTTACTGATGTACTTTTTCAGTTTTTTTCGATTTTCTCAAAATCCGCTCTAACGATTTTGATTAAAATTCAAAAATCAATTATTTTTTAGATGCTCTTTCAAATGTACCATCAAGAGAAAAGATATTGGACAATATGGCGGCTACCTGCCATAAGGCTCAAATGCCAGGTAGCCGCCATATTGTCCAATATCTTTTCTCTTGATGGTATATTCTCGTTTTGCCCTCAAAATTGTTTGAAGCACACTTTACTCTTGTATTTCATAGGGAAGATAGGAGAAATGGTTGCCATGGTAACAAAATATAAATATTTTGCCATGTTTATGATTTTGACATCTTAAATTCTAATATATTGGCGGAAACTAAATATATTTCGATAGAAAAAATCTGGTGTGACAAGCACAGAACACAACTTTCGATTACCGAAGGTAAGAGAAAGTTGTGTGCTGTGCGCCAGTCACACCAGATTTTTTTTTTTACTTTCTCTTGCTTTTATAAATGTAGGCTATATGTATTTTTTAGACACCCTTTGAAATCTCCATGCCCGTGACCCATGGCTTAGTGAGAAGACATTAGCTTCTCATGGCTGGGGTCCCAGGTTCGCTTCCCGTTCCAAGCCAATTTTTTTCTTTAAATATTTTATTGAGCCGATGTTTCGGTCACGATAGAGGCCATCTTCAGGGCTACAGATGTATATATATCGACGTTCTCAGCAGAAAAGTGTCTAAGTTTATATCGATGGCTACCGCGGGACGTTCAACCCGAAGTTAGCCGCATATAAAACAAATATTAAAAGAAATTATATATAATATTTAAGATATTATATATATCGCGTATGTAAGCCGCGAAACGGAAATTTATATAATTAAATATTTATTAATAATCCATATACCCGAAAAAATAACGGTGTGCCGCCGGGAGTCGAACCACGGATCAACCAATTTGTACTCGGAGTGCCCTGACCACTAGACCACAGAGCCGAATTTGGGTGCATTTCTTCTGCTGACTAAAATTATTTTCCAACTGAGTTCATATACCCGAATGTCGTGCTGTGGTCTAGTGGTAAGGGCACTCCGAGTACAAATTGGAGGATCTGTGGTTCAACTCCCGGCGGCACACCTTATTTTTTCGGGTATATGAATTAATAAATATCGGAATTATATAAATATTATTTTAAAACTTAATTGAAATTAATTTTTGACGCATTAAACGGGATGCAAACTACTGACACCAAGAACCAGGAACTCTTACACTGTCCTAGGGCTCAAAGGCTATTATTCCAGAAAATATGAAAAAGTCGGAAAAATTAAATATAAATTATTTAATTGACGTTTCGATTGCACATCGCGAACTTCTTCTGAATCCGAGATCTAAATGGGATGTTTGTTGGTTTGCCGATTTGCGCAACTCATATTCTCTAAAAACAGGCGTTAAAATTTAGAATAAACAAATGGAAGTTAAAAAGTAATGTAAGCGTTAAAAAATGCCATTCAAAATCACTTCCTTGCCTCAAATAGCTATTCTGTAAGCAAAGATTTAAAGCCCAAGCGTTAACATTTAGTAAATAGTGTTAAAACTTAATGCCATGTCTAAGGGGTGGCTTTAATATTTTAACGTCGTGTTTAAAATAAACATGGCGTCCTTAAAAGGTTATGATTTTGATAAGCAACATGTTAACGTCGCTGTTAAAACTTTGTTTAGAGAATAGCATTTGATGATTGTTTTTACATTACTTTTTAACACCCATTTGTTTATTTTAAATATTAACGCCTGTTTTTATAGAATAAACCTGATTGATATTTATACTTTTATTTATAAATGTTTTTGTTACTTTATGAAAAAAGAAAAGATAGCAAAAAATCTAGAGGTTAAAATCAATGATCCATTAATATTAATAAAAAAAAAGAAAAAGAGGACATTTGAACTTTAAAAATGATCAAATATAAACAGAATACTTGATATTGTGTACTTTAGTAAAGAAATGTTAAATTGGAACGAACAAAAAAAAGAAAAAAAAGGCCGGTGAAGTTGCTTGCTTGTCAACGAGTTGGTTCGTATTCATTCGTCCGTGCTGCGCGGGCGGCGGCGGCGGCGCCTTGGTAGTTGGCAATTCGTGTCACTTGTCAGGTATGCGGGCGGTCTGCCCACCCCACTCGGGCTAACTCTATTTGTTTTCAATGAATCTTTTCAAAGAATATAAATAAGGCACACACACACACATGACAGGAATTTGAAAAATTGTTTTTGTTTTCATAAAACATAGACTGAATTGTGTGTCATGATGGATAATCCATAATCTTCTTTGAAAATTGTTAAAAATTATAAGGAAGTGGATTTTCAGGCAAAATATCATTTAAGTTCCAAAAAAAAAAAATAGACTATTTAATTTTTGCCCGATTTTTTTTTTAATTTCTTAATTTTCATCAATTGATTGATTTTCAATACCGCTTTATATTTTATATATATATATATACAGGGTGTTTCTTAAATAGGCTGTCAAACTTCTGGAGTGGTTTTCTTATATTAAAATAAAGAAAAATAACAATATTAATAAAAAACACTCACACTTACTTTTTCTTTCCACTTTTCACACACACATATACACAGTCTTTTCAGCACCTCAGGCCATATAACACTTTTGACGATAATCGTATGTTTAAATATATCTATTGAGGGTCCAGGCATTCTTATTTAAGCCCTATGGTATCCAAATGACTGCCTGGGGTCCAAACTCTCGACCCTTGGTATACAAAGCAGGGGCGCTACCAACTACGCCGAGCCCGAGGGCCAAATAAAGAATGAAAAGAAAATTATTATTATTCCATTCCAATTCAGTGCCTGCTTGAGGATTTGTTTACATTCATGGAATACACAAATGAAAAGAATACATAAATATTTCTCTATACATTTCTTATGGGAGAAATCGTAATTTTAAGAATTAATAACTCAAATAATTATAGGAATTTCGGGACGAAAATAATTTTCCTGTAATTCCGAGACGATCCTCTTTATGCATGGACTTCCATTGGTGACCCTTGAATAAAAATTCTTGATTTCGAGTAAAACGGTGTATTTGTGCACCTTCATCTGGTCCCTTCTAGCGTACAATTATTTTAAATATGTTGTCACCCCCACCTTTTTACTTTCTCTTACCTCTATATATGTTAATAGACTATATATAGAGAGAAAGTATTGGATTCATGTCAAAAATTCGATGTCGAGATTTTGATGAATCTTCACGTTTTGAAGTCCCCTGAATCCAAAAAAAAGTGGTTTTCGCGACATGGTCGTCTGTGGGTGTGTGTGTGTTCAATTTTAAGCATGAAGGAATGAGCTATGAGGCTGAAATTTTATATATAAGTTAAACAACCCCCGGGAGCGTGAAAATAAGCTTTTAATCAAAATCGGCCAAAAGAGTACTAGTACTTTACTGATGCACTTTTTCAGTTTTTTTCTATTTTCTCTAAATATGCTCCAACGATTTTTTTTAAAATTCAAAAATCAATTATTTTTTAGATACTCTTTAAAATGTATATTCTCATTTTGGCATTGAAATTTTCTGAAGACCACTTTACTCTTGTACTCTATAGAAAAGATAGGAGAAATGGTTGCCATGGTAACAAAATATAAATATTCTCCCATACTTATAAATTTTACATCTGCATTCAAATTTACCGTACTGTCGGGAACTAAATATATGTCGACACAAAAAATCTGGTGTGACAAGCACAGAACACAACTTTCGATTACCGAAGGTAAGAGAAAGTTGTGTGCTGTGCGCCAGTCACACCAGATTTTTTTTCAAACTTTTTCTGTTTTGAGTTGTTCTCTTTAAAGTCAGAGTAATTAACTAAAATTGCACTGACCCGCAAAAATTTCAAAATTTCATTTGTTTTTTTTTTAATCTCTATTTTGACTTAAAACATCGTTTTTAATCTAATTTAACGAATTATTGGTAATGTCGAAAGATTTTATAAAAAAAAAAAAAAAAATAGCAACATTCAAGAGAAAAACAATTTTTTTTTAAATGACATTACGTCAAAAAAAAAAAAAAATTATTTTTCAATGTTCTTTTAAAGTGGAACTTGTCCGATGATTTTATTTAAGCCACTTGGATACCAAATAGCTTAAATAAGAATGCCTGGGCCCCTAATATGTGTATATTATCAATAACGGATATCGTCTAAAGTCTTAAATGGCCTAAGTTGCCGAAAAAGACTGTGTGAATGAGAAAAAAGTGTGAATGTTTAAAAAAAAAAAAAAAAGTGGAACTTTTATTTGATGGCCTCAAATTTTTTTCGCTCTTCTATCGGCATGTCACGTTAAAAGCCGTGACGCTACAAGCCATGACGTCACAGGCCGTGATGACAAAAAATTATTAATATTTAACAGGGGGGTTCAACTCAATGCTTTGCTCACGTCGCTAACGCCCCTCCATTTCCTCAAACGCCACCGAATTTTTGAACCGCTAAATTCAAAATTCTTTTGCATGCAGTGGGCGGAGCTTGTGCGGTGGGCGGAGCTTAACTGGTTCAAAATATTCAAAATTCTATTGTATAGATTATTCGTAAATAATACATATAGTATATGCTAATTTTTTTTTGTGTCCATTTTATATCAATTTTCTGGAGTTGGTATAGGCCTATATATATTATATATATATATATATATATATATAGATATAGATATATAGACCTATATCAACACCAAGGAAATGGATCAAATTATGTAGAAACAGCCACAGAAAATAATATTTAAAGATTTCTCTTTAAGTTACTTGTGGTAATTACAAGTTAACTCCTACTGACTACCACAAGTAACTTAAAGAGAAACCTTGAAATATATTATAAAGAGAGGATCAGGATAATATGTTTGGGAGAAGGCAGGAGAACGGATAGAAAACACCACAGGTTGATAAGAAATTATTGGGAAACATTAAATGATTTGATTGAAACTTTGAATCTGCTTATATGACAGAAGAGACTGGAAGAGACTGACTTTGAATAACGGTTGGAATTGGACTATGCCACCCTTACAAAAAAAATTGTTTCATCAATATTATTTTTGTTTTCTTTTCTCTTGTTATTTATTTATTCATTTTGTAAAATATTTTTTGGTTTTTGTTTTATTGAAATATAAAAATGATTTTTATATTTGGAATTAGGTTCTTTTTTTTTGACTAGTTTTAAGTTGGTGTATTTTCGGTGGCGTTAAGCCACGCCTCCAAAAGTTAAGCGACAGCCGGCCCAATTCGAGTCGGAGCCCCTGATATTTAATTTTATTATAAAATATTTAAGTTGAAATTTAATATAATATAAGTTATATGACGAATTATAAAAAAATAATTGTGAGATTTAATTATTCAATTTTTAAATTGTTAAAATATAATTTTTAAAATAATTTAAAATCCAAGTTGGTTGGATGAATTGGAGAAGGGTTTCTGGAGTCCTATGTGATAGAAAGGTAAATGCTAAGGCTAAGGGGAAAATTTTTAAAACGGTAGTGCGACCCGCAATGATCTATGGCAGTGAGACCTGGCCGATAAAGAAAGCACAGGAAAGAAAGTTGGATGTGGCGGAAATGAGAATGGTGAGATGGGCATTGGGAAAAACAAGAAGGGATAGAGTGAGAAATGTGAAGATCCGAGGAATGGCAGGGGTGGTGGAGGTATCCAAAAAGACCCAGGAAAGTAGGCTGAGATGGTTTGATCATGTGATGAGAATAGAAAAGGAGTATGTGGGGAAAAGAATGTTAGATTTGAAGGTGGAATGGAAGAGACCAAGGGGAAGGCCCAAAAGAAGATGGATGGACTGTGTGACTGAGGACTGCAGGCAGAAGGGATTGAGGATGCGCAGGATAGGACATTGTGGAGAGGGAAAACAAAAATGAGCGACCCCTAGAAAAAAAAAAAAAAAATAGGGATAAGCCACAGCGAAAGAAGAAGAATTTAAAATGATTCAAATCTTCAATTACTAAATAAATATTGTTCTCAGTTTTTAACATGTCTCTATTGATTTCCCATTTTCTAAGTTAAGATTAAAAACGCGATTTTAATACCCTTTATTGAATAATTTTCTGAAAATTTTCAGTTAAACGCCTACGTACCGAAAATAAGTTTCACTTGCATCGTTGTTTCATAAAACCACACAATGATTTTTTTATTTGAAATTTTCATTTTTACTTTCTCTTACCCTATATATGAAATATATATAGAGAGAAATTATTGCTTTATTATAATATCTTCTTGATTAAGTTCGTCACTACTCCCTGGAATATTTATTTCGTCCTATTATTCATATATTGTATGTTTAGACTCAAATAGCATCACTTGCATTTTTATTTGTGGTCTGATTAATACATCTCCCTCATCTCCAAAAAAAATTTAAATTTAAATTTGATTATTTTTTATTGAATCGCTAGGATGTACAGGTGTAGGGTAGAAAGATGTGCAAATGAAGAAAACAAAGCAGAAGTGTGCAGCACCTAGTGAAATATTTTTATTACCTCAGCCCAAGGGGGGCTGTTTTCTTTCTTCATTTGAACAAATATTTTTAGTTATTCTTTCTTGTGAAATTTTTCCCTTGGAGGGGGCTCGGATTCTTAATTTATTTATCTTAAATTTACATAGGGCATCCACCACAATAGGCTTTTAATGGATTCTTTAAATCATTCTTTTTTTTATGAGCCCATTTATCTTAAAACCTAGAGGAAAAAGAATAAGTGAAAATAATTTTTTTTTTTTTTTTTTCATTAGAGGTTGGATCTCCTCATTGGGCTCGAGCCCGCCTGCTCTTCTCTGCAACCCCTAAAAAGACACTCTCAATTAGTTAAAAATTGAAAAAAAAAAAAAAAAAAAAAATCAGTCAAGTAGTTTCGGAGTTGATGCGTTATAAAGTAAAATTTAAAATCTCACAATTATTATTTTATAATTAAAGATATTTAGGCCTATATTAAATTTTAAATTTCACAATTTAAATAGTAGATTATAAATCTGTCACACTCTGTTTGGGCAAATTCCCGTTGGAATTTTGAAACGAAATTTTGCAGTCTTATAGAGGACGTTATAGAGAGCTGAAAAAAAAAAAACTCCGGGTCCCCAAATTCTCAAAAGGGAGAGGCGCAGAAAATTCAGAATTTTTCCATTGAAAAGAATTGAGTTTTGTTTTGCTTTATAAAAAATTAAAGCCGCTTAAAATTTGATTAAATCTCGCAAATGAAAAATAATAAAAATTGTTATATAATTAAATTTTTATTTTTATTTTTTAAAAATTTTTTCCTGAGATTCACCTTGCCGTGATTTGTTTGTAAACAAAAAAAATTTTATTTGCTCTCTAATTTTACTAAAATTTCGTGTTATAAATCATTTATATTTATTTTATTAGTGTTTAAAAAGTGTTTTTATTTGTTCTTCGTACGCTTATATAATTTAAACCGCGTTTTGAAATGGCCCCGGGCCAGCGGAGTCAAACCCGGCCAGCCAAGCCACCAACCTCAAAAAGACCAAAGGACAAAAGTCCTCCAGAAAAGCCAAAAGAAGCGGAGCCCCTGGCATCCAGTTCACCCTGTGGAAGGGAAGGTAAGCGCCGCCGAAAAAATAAAAATGTGTCAAATGAAACAAACATTTCATTTATTTCTACTTTAAATACGACTAACTTGGATGCATCTTTTGAGAGCTCCAAAAATGAAACCTTTCTAGATCCTCCAAATTCACTAGAAAAGCCTCCACCAATTGTAATAACTGACTATAAAGAAAATGCCTTAGCCCTATTTAAAAAGTTAAGAACCTTGGCAAAGGACACTATTGAAATTAAATGTACCCAATCCAAGGATTCAGAAAGAATATACGTGAAAACAAAAAATACTAGAGATTTTAAAGAAATATTAAACTTTCTTAAAATACACAAAATATATTATTACACGTATGGCCTCAGGGAGGAAATTGCCACAAAAATAGTCCTTAAAGGTTTGCATAGCTCTGTATCCTCTGATGACGTAGAAGAAGAGTTAAAATCTCTCGGTTTTCTGCCATTAGAGGTTATACAACTAAAGAAAAAAGGCACATCTATAAAAATTCCAATTTACATAATTAAATTTCTTCCGAAAACAGACGTCAAACCTATTTTCCAAATTAAACAAATCTTTTTCACCAAGGTCTATTGGGAAAAATATAAAAATCAAAATAGAATATTGCAATGTTTCGCTTGCCAGGCCTTGGGCCACTTAAGCATCAATTGCAACCAAAAAATCAGATGCCGGAAATGCTCCAAGGAGCACTTAACCGAAACTTGCAGTTCGCCGACATTAAAATGCGCGAATTGCGGAGGTCCGCATGAAGCGAGCCTCCCCGAGTGTCCCGCCAAAATTAAAATTTTGGAAAAACAATCTGAAAGGAAAGCAAACCAAATCACTCAAAAGATAAATCAAGTACCCCTACTCAATACCGAGAATTTTCCAACCCTACCCCAGAAATCTTCTTTCAAACAAACATTTGAGAAAATCGAAAAAACTTCAAATGTGCCCTCTCAAATAAACCAAACGCAAGCAACTCCAACACAGTCCTGGCCAAAAACAAACGCCCAACAAAATAAAATAAGCCAGCACACATGCAATGAAACAAACATTAAACATCTCTTTATCGAAATGCTAGCAATAGTCTTTAGATTAATAGAAGCCAAAAGTACAGACGAGCGCAAAAACATTCTCCAGGAGGAGGGGGATCGCATTCTAACAAAATGGCCTTAACATTAAAGCTAAACTTGGTATATTGGAATGCAAACGGCATTCAAAATAAAATAGCTGAACTGATCCATTTTCTAAATTTGAGAAATGCTCACATCTGTGCAGTCTGCGAAACCCTTCTTAACTCAAACAACAAAATATATCTCCCCGGTTACAAAATTTTTAGGTCCGATGGCCCAAGAGGCGTTCTTCTCGCTGTGAAAAATGAATTAAACCCAACACAAGTCAACTTACCATCAGTAAATCCTCTTGAAGCAGTCGCAGCCTCCATCTCATCCGAAACTGGACCAATAACTATAGTCAGTCTCTACAATTCTCCCTCTAGGCACTCTCCGTTAAACCGGGATACACTAAAATCCATATTAAATCTGAACTCCAAAATAATCATGCTAGGCGATCTCAACTCAAAACATACAGACTGGGGGTGTTCAAGCATCAACAAAAACGGACGCACTCTCAACACTTTTTGCTTAAAAGAAAAAATAAGGCTATTCTATCCGTCTGAACCAACACGCTTTCCACCTGATGGGACTACAAACCCAAGCACCATTGACCTAGCCATGATTAAAGGAATTAGCTCACACAACGCAATAACAACAAGCTGGTACGCACTGTCTTCAGACCATAACCCCGTTTCGTTAAAATTAAAACATTCAGTTTATTCCCAAAAACACAAAATTTTTGACCTAACAAAAGCCGACTGGAAAACGTTCAGAATTTACATTAATCAAAATTTAAACTTAATAAAAATTTCGGCCATACAAGATATTGAAAATGCAGTAGAACATCTCACTCAAACAATACAGGACGCAGCCAAAGCAAGCATTCCTAAAAAAATTTTAACATCTCCACACCAACCGCTTCCAGAAGAAATAAAACAGTTAATCACCTTAAAAAACAGAATCCGAAAGATTTGGCACCAACAAAGGCAAAACAGCATCCGTCCATTACTCAACCAATTAACAGCCACAGTAAAACAAAAAATTGCCATCTGGAGACAAGAGCACTGGATGAATAAAATAAAGAACCTAAGCCCCGGATCTGGAACGCTCTGGAGTATGGCTAGGAGGCTACGAGGACAACGAGCTGAAATAGGACCCTTAGACGGACCAGACGGACGTACATACGAAAGACAAGACCAAACAAATATCCTAGCTTCCTCCTACGAAAATCAATTTATCAACAGAAGCCAATCAAAATTAACCTCAAGCAAAATTCTCAAAGAAAGCAAGAAACTCTTGGAACAAAGCCCTGAAGACCCTAAACCCGAACAAATTAAACCGAAACACATCAGGGAAACAATTAAAAAATTGAAACCCCGTAAAGCACCAGGACCAGACGGAATATTGCCTATAATGATCAAAGCTCTCCCCGGAAAAGCCGTACTACTTCTCGCTCACATAATACAAGCCATCATTGACTTCAGTTACTTCCCAAAACCGTGGAAACTAGGAGAAATTATCCCTGTTGCCAAACCTGGAAAAAACCATCAAGATCCGAAAAGCTACCGTCCCATCTGCTTACTGAACATTCTCGGTAAAATTGCAGAATCCTTTTTATTGAAATGGCTACACAACGAAATTGACCGCTTAAATCTGATTCCACACTTCCAGTTCGGCTTCAGAAAATTTCACTCCACTACAGATCAATTAACCAGAGTTACAAAATACATAGAGAAGAACCTTAAATACAAAAAAGCCACAGGAATGATCTTGTTGGATGTAAAACAAGCTTTCGACCAAGTCTGGCACCAGGGACTGGCTTTCAAACTTTTAAAATTCGGCATTTCCAAAACCCTAATTGAGACCATTATGAACTGGCTGATTGACAGAAAGTTTTACGTTAAAATTGAAAACCATAAATCAGCAACAAAATCAATAAACTCCGGGGTACCTCAAGGATCCCTTTTGTCCCCATCCCTCTACATCCTCTTCACAGCCGACATCCCAACAGATCCACATGTTCAAATAGCCACCTACGCAGACGACATAGCAGTTTACTACAGCAACAAAAACTTCAAGTGCCTAACATCAAGGATTCAAAATTATACCAAGAACATAATAGCAAGTCTAGCATACTGGAAACAATCAATCAACCCCACAAAGTCCGAGGCCATTCTTTTCACAAAGAAAAGAAAATATCTCCACACCACAATAAATGTCGGAGGCGCCACTCTTAAATGGTCCCCGGTAACCAAATATTTAGGGCTCAAATTTGATAGGAGGTTAAACTGGAACGCCCACTGCAAAGCTGCCTACACAAACGGGAAAACAGCCAAAAAACTCCTCTGGCCACTCCTAAATAGAAATAGTCCACTACCCATCGATCACAAAATTCTCCTTTATAAAGCAATAGTCCGACCAAGAATCACATATGGCGCACCAATCTGGATAAATAGGGCAGCACCTTCCAGCATTAAACTACTCAAACGAATACAAAGCACGACACTTCGAACCATAGCAGCTCCACCACCAGGTATCTCAAACATCGAAATAGCCACAGCACTGGAAATAGAAGAACTGGACGTCTTCGCAAAGAAGATTAAAGAAAGACACGAGGAGAAAATGAAAATTCACCCAAATCCACTAATAACCAACCTAACATAAATTCACTTTTAAACAAAGTAAAAACTGTTCTTTTATTTTCTTTTATAAAAAAAAAATGTTTTAGGTTTTTTTAAAATTTTTTCCTAAAAATGCAAACTGTAACCCATCAAACTCGCCCAAATTACACTAAAAAGACTAAGGAAAAGAGGAAATAAAATACTCTCGAAGCCTTCATTTCAAAAATTGTAAAGTACATTCGCCTAGTGCGAGTCATTGTATGAAAAGAAACATGAAATAAAAACTTGTTATTTATTTATTTATTTTTTAAAGGGGTTCATTGGTGTAGCGGGCTAGGGTGCAGGCAGGGCCTCAGACTGACCTGACGGGCCCCCCCCCCAAAAAAAAAAAACTCAGTTTTTTTAGTATTTAAAAGGCTATTGTGGCCTTCATGCCATCAATTTTTTACAAAGTTTTTGACACAACTTTTGAAATAGTTATACATAGCATACGATACTTATTTAAATAAATTAAATAAAGTTAATTAAAAATTTCCTAAGCAAAGAGTTGCAATAATTTATCGAGGCCAGATCCGGACAGAGGATTTCCGAAGGAATCTGAGGGTATGAAAATTTTTTTGAAAATTAGCCACCAAAATCTGCGCTTTTAGCTATCCTGAGTGGTGAAAAAGATCAAACTAGATTTGAGCTTAAGGGGCCCGGGCCCCCTGAGGAAAAAATTTCAAGAAAATGATAATTTTTTTATTGAAATTTTAAGATTTGAGCTTAAGGGGCCCGGGCCCTCTGAGGAAAAAAAATTTCAAGAAAATGATTTTTTTTAATTTAAATTTTAACCATGAAAATTATTTTTTATTAGAATTTTAAGTTGGGAGCTCAATGGGCCCGGGCCCCGGGGATATACCCGCCCCCCCCCTGTCTGCGGCCCTGGGTGTTGGCCCTCTATAAAGAAGATCCCTGCTCAAACCCTGGACGTGCGGTATTTTTTCATTAGATAAAAATATTATCAAATCCTCAAGCAGGCACCGGATTGGAATATAGGATCCCACCACAATAGCCCCAGGCAACTCCACGAGGAGAGGGAGTTGCTGTGACATCCCGTCCTGTGGAAGGGACGTAAAGAACGTTCCAAAAAAAAAATATATATATTTTCTTAAAGGGTCTTGAATTGGGTAAAAACAGACTGCCACCATATACAAAGGACCCTCATGTGGAACGTCCCCCGGCTGCCATTCAAACCAATTACACAAATATGGCCTCTGCAGCCGAGAGGGCAAAATTAAATTAAAAAATAAAAATCCAAGTTTTGTATTATCTCGTGTGTCCCCGGCATCGGTCAAGGGCACTAAGCAAATCACTCAGAAAATTTAAAAAGTTCACTTACATGTTAGTCACATTTTTTTTCAATTTTTCTATAAAAAATTTCCTACGATAAAATAAATCAATAGATTTTTTTTTTTTTTTTGTATTTCTAAGAGTTGGTTTCCAATATAAACGAACATCAAAAGATAAATCTTTTTTTTTTATATACATATAAAATACACTCATTTTTTTTTTATCTCTCAATCCCTTTTTATAATAAATAACATTCAAAAAAAAAAATCTTTTTATTTTTTATTATGGAAAATATTAGATTTTTTTAATTTGACATTTCTTTTCATATCTATCATTCAGAGAAGTTTTTTTTTTTTTTCTTTCACCTATAAATTATTTTATCGAAGGGTTTTATTTATGTTTTATTTTTTTTTTTCTTCTTCGTCTTTCTATTTGAAACGTGCTCGACGTTTGACCTGCCGGGCAAAAAATCAATTTGCACTTTAAATGTTCGGGCAGATGTTGATGTTTTATTTGGGTTGTCGTCAATAGACAGTGATTGATAGAGTCATCTCTAAAAAAAAAATAAAACCCATCAAGCTACTCGGCCCTAAGATAGTAGAGATGTATTACTTGAACAAGAAAAGAACGAGTTCTAATCATGATTGGAAAAAAAAACAAAACATTTTGCTCTTAGGCGTTGAAAAGATGTTTTTGGTCCTTCAAAGAATTAATTCATGTATTAAGGGGGTTCAGGAGGGACGTCTAAACGTTATTTAAAAAAAAAACTAGACTATTATAAGGAATTTTTCAATGCGGTTTTTTTTAAATGAATTAAATTCTTAAGAGATTATTGGGACATCGAGCTATAATTTTTTTAATGACTTATTAAAAATTAATTTTTTTTGTTATCAAGCAAATACAAAAAAAACAATCTGTCCCGATAATCTTTAATTTTTTTTTAATTTAAAAATGAATTTATTGTTATTATTAATCACATATTAATTAAGAAATTTTTAAAATAAGCTTAGATGATTTATTTAAAAATCAACTGTCAAATTAGTTCAGCATTCTTGCAATAGATGGCAGGCTAGTCTAACAGCCGATCCCCTTTTGGCCTATATTTATATATTTTTATGCTTTTATAAAAGATACATAATATATAATAACATTTATAAAGTATTTATTGTTAAAAGATCAATGAAAATGCATTAAATATTATTAGCTACCATTCTGACATCTCTTGGCAAATTTTTGAATTACTTGATTTTTTGGGCATACTTTTTATGACACACAACGGAAAAACATTCGTAACACCTTTGCTCCCATTTAAGGCGGACTTAAATGTGAATATACTCGACTAAAAAGTAATTTTTAACCAAGAAATTATCGCACTACTTCTATTTAAATTATTTTTTAGCAACATCAAATTTTAAAGCAACTGTTTCTTATGAAAATTTTTAAATTTTTTGTTAAATTTAGTTTTAAGAATATTTATTTATTAAATATTGACTAGCTCAGGGGCCCACATCTTGTGGGTACGTGGATGGCGACCACGAGCTGCCCTAGCTGGGCAGCTGCCAGTACTTCTGCCCTTTACATTTGAACTCACAACTTTATTGATATTTATTTCATCACCATTTTATGGGGAGGGGGGAGATGCGGAAATTAAATTTTATTATGAATGAAAATATCTAGAAACTGCTTTATGTCACGCATAAAAAGAATAAACTTTAATATGAATTAGCCATATTTAGTTAATACAATCTGATATGACTAACCGCACAGCACACAAATTGCTTCGACAATGGAATTTTGTGTAGTGTCTGTTGTCCCAGTTTGTGTGGAGATATATATTTAGTTATCGATAGTTTATTAAAGTTCAAGGGTTAAAATTCTAGAAAAGAGAAGAGTAGAGAGTGCTTCAAACAATTTTGTGAGCAAAATGAGAATATATTTTTAAAAAATTTAAAATTTAAGCATTTTACACAAAATCATTAAAGCAGATTTTGATTAAAAAAAAAAAAAAAAAAAACTCAAAAAGTACATCAGCAAAGTACTAGTACTCTTTTTGTCCGATTTAATGAGTGTCAAGGGTTATCTATAGATAACCCTTGACACTTGAGTTATAACTCACAATCAATTTTTAACTTATTTCATTTATCCTTGTGATTTTTTGTCCAAATGTGTATTTCCATCAAAATTTTTGACACCAATGCAATAAACCGTAGCTAACAAGTGAAAGTAATAATCAGTATTAATATTTAACAAACACAATTTTTAAATTGAAACTTTTATTTGATGGCCTCAAATTTTTTCGCTCTTCTTTCGTTACAAGCCGTGACGTCAAAGGCCCTGATGCTACAAGCCATGACGTCACAAGCCGTGATGACAAAAATAATTAAGTTGAAATTTAATATATATATGACGAATTATAAAAAAATAATTGTGAAATTTAATTATTCAATTTTTAAATTGATAAAATATATAATTTAAAATGATTCAAATCTTCAATTACTAAATAAATATTGTTCTCAGTTTTTAACATGCGTCTATTGATTCCCCATTTTCCAATTATTAAGTTAAGATTAAAAACGCGATTTTAATACCCATAATTTTCAGTTAAACGCCCTACGATCCGAAAAAAAAGTTTCACTTGCATCGTGGTTTCATAAAACCACATAATGATTTTTTTTTTTACCATGGAGAAATATTCTAATAGAGTTGTAGGCTTTATTTTTTAAGCACTTGGACTTTGGTATTTTTAGCATCGTTTAAAATATCAAAAGGCTTGTGTTTGCATGATTTCAAGTTGCATGTCTAAAAAGACTCAAAGGGCATGTCCAAAAGAAAATGCAAAAACGATTCAACCAACTTTATACATGTATATATAGTTGTGTGTGGTTATGGCATAGAATTTATACCAAAAGTAGGACAAGTCTCTCTTGCAGCGAGAATAATTACTTTTATACACACATTCAGATATCATGCTCATTCGAAAAGAATATTCAAAAAATTGCATAATTCCAATGTTCTTAATAAAGTTTAATTCGAATTTAAAACGCAAGGTAATATATTTGGGTACTAGCTGCTTTCCCCCCCTCCAGCTGGCTTGGGCCCGCCTGCCGCGGTCCCTCGCCTAATCAAGTGCCGTAATTTTCCAGACAACTTATTTCAGCCAATTAATAATAAAAAAAATATATATTTGGCTTATTAAAAAATAACATTCTCTTATATTAAGGGAGATCTATACTATAATATATTATATAAACGATTAATGTGTGTGTGTGTGTGTGTGTGTGTGTGTGTGTGTGTTACACTCCGTTATCAGCAGCCATTAGGCGTAGAGTCATGAGCGATGGCTCATTTTGATCCTTGAGGGGCGAGGATGATGCAGAAAATGCGACGATCCGCCGCAGGCTGGCCCGAGCCAGTTGGCCGGTCTATATATATAATGGCGGAGTGTCCGTCTGTCTGTCTTGATTCATTCTGAACCCCCCCCCCCCGATTTCTCTAAGGAAAGACTATTATTATTATTATTATTTGAAATTTCTACAGGGATTACCGTTTATTTGGCCGAGAAGCTTTCGTGCACGAAGATGTCCTAGTTTGAGGAGGGACTTCCTTAGCACCGACTCCTTTCGAAGAATGCATCACTGAGAGGGAATCTTCTTTACGTCCCTTCCACAGGACGGGATGCCACCGCAACTCCCTCTCCTCGTAGAGTTGCCTGGGGGCTATTGTGGTGAGATCCTATATTCCAATCCAGTGCCTGCTTCAGGATTTGTTTACATTAAATAAATATTTGTATTTAATGAAAAAATCCCGCACGCCCAGGGTTTGAACAGGGATCTTCTTTGCAGAAGCTGACACCCTAGCCCCTAAAGATTGACGCTAAATTTGCACTTTTCTATGGGAATCTTTGCATGTTTCTTGTTCTAGTCAGATATCAAATTTTGCCTTCCGAATGTATTTAAAAATATCAAATTTTGTATTCTCTCTCTCCCCCTTTTTGGTTTCACAACCAAAATCCTAACAAGAGCTCTATAGGTGTTGAGTAAACTTTATACTTATGTAGATATTAGTACAGTACATTGAGTGTTTAAACACACTTTGTTTTGAGAGGAAAACAATTTTCTTACCCCACCTATCAACGCCTCCACTGTGAGAAAATAATGTTTTTTTAATCATAGGAACGCCTGGGAGTTAGGCAGCCAGTAGCGTAAACGAATGAAAGGATAAGGGAGAAAGGGACACCCCTCCTCCTTCACTCCCACTTGACTCCAAATATTTTTCCGCGTATTGGTCCGAGGGAGTGGGCGGGGCTCTACGTTCTACTCTTTTTTTTTCATATTTCTTTTTTTAGTGTATTCAGAGGAGGAGCTAAGTCTCTCCTTTCTCTCGATTCTCATCCCTTACACTTCTGGTTGCCTAACTACTAGGCGTTCTCTTGATTTAAAAAAAAGATGGCAAAACCGGACAATATAGTGCTTAAAGAAGAATAAAAAGTTGTTCAATAAGCATAAAATTTGACAAAAAGCATCTCATAAGCAACTTTAGCAAAAAAGCTCTACTCATACCAATGGCGGATACATTTATTTTTAATATAAAATTTTATAAATTAGGTCAACTTGTCCCTATTACGGGCTAAGTTGACACAGTACCTGGGGTAAGTTGACACTATATGGTCATATGAGGAAAAAGCACATAGACTAAAATGTTGCTTCAACATTATCATTCTTGCTGCTTGTAGCATTGTTCCTGACAACGTTTTTGCTTCAAATAATAATAATTAGTATTTGAACATCAATTAAAAACGCAAAAATTTGTTTAAATTTAATGGAATATTTTGTTTAGAGAAAAGTAGATTTATAGCTGGATAAAAATTGTTGATGAGTATTTTATGTGTGTCAACTAGCCCCGAGTCTCCAATTTGAATGTTTGTTCTAATTGTAAGAAGAGGGAACCCAGCCTATGCACAAACAATCAGCAGGATTGTAGGGCAGGGAATGACAAATAAGATGGCATGTTGCATGATTGTTGAGTCACATATTTAAACTAAGTAAGTTTGAGTATGAAAGTTAAAATTTACTTATCCAATAAAAAAAACGAATCGTTATTAAAGATGCAAAGTAGGCCTAGCACTATATCCCTAGACTTCAATAACTCACTCACTATAGAGTCATGTATAGATGGAAGTCCAGGTGGGAGCATGACGCTATCAACCTTACGGGACAAGGTTTACCGCAGGTGTGTCAACTTACCCCTGTAGCCAATAGCCCCGGTAAAGCAAGTAGCAATTTATCAGAAATTTTTTTCATAATAAATAGTCAAGGATCAGCTTTTAAATCCAAATTTATCTAAATAATTTCAAATTAGAATTAGCCACTGGCCGTTTCATAATTAATACAGACACTACCGAACTGATTTTGATGCGCTATCTATTGAATCAGTCTCATAATTCTATAATTTTTTTTTTTTACTTTTTTTTTTATAAAACAAACACAAACATTCTCTTCATTAAATTTGTATTTATCAGGAAGAGAATAGGAAAAAAAAATTTTCTCATTTTGCATTTTCGCATAAATCGTTAATCAAATATGATTAAGTGAAGTTTTAATAATTGGTTGATTGATTTTCTAGTAAATGTTCTCTCTCTCCTGTTAAAATAACAACATTATAAATGATTAATAGTGTATACAGGAGATTTTCTATTTACCGAGATTAGAGAATTATGCTATGCTATATTTAGTTGGATTAAATGGAGTAAAAAAGTCAAATTGAAAAAGAAGATGATCAACCTCCTAAAAGGTTGTTTGTATACGCAAAGAGAGAGAATTTTTAAAATTTCCCATTTTTTTGCGCTTTAAATAATAATATTAACAACATTTTTAGTCTAAACATAAATTAAGTATCCTATGTATGTACAGTCAGAGACAATATTAAGTCCCACCCATGCGTTTTCTACTTGTGATTATTTCATTGTTTTTTAACAAATATTATATATTTTTTAATGGAAACTTTCATGGTTCAAACCGAGAAAATTTCCAATAAAGATATAAAACGCATGATATGGAATCATTTTCAGTACAATCAACAGATGTTTTGCAAATCGTTACAGTGTTAAAAATTTTCAAGCAATATTCATATACAAGTATAGGAACTCTGTTTCATAAACTGTTTATGAATATATATGAGAAAGTTCAATTTCTTGCCAACCAAACAAATTTCTTCTAATTTTAAAATTCATTATTTTGGTGAAAATTGTTAATTTTAATTTTTATTTTTATAGCTATTTAGTTGAATTATTTTATAAAAATTATTGAATTAGTATGACTTCATAAATATTTAAATAGTTTAGAGCGCGGATTTCAAACCAGAATTTAATAAATTTAGATTTGTGAAATAAATTTTAAAAGAATAATTTCAAGTTTCCTTAAAATAATTATAAAATAATATTAATAAAAATTCCTTGAGGTAGTCGAGTTATTTGAGAACGTTTAGACCAGTGATTCTCAACTTGTCGCGGTACACTTTTAACGATTTCAAAATTTGGCGGCACACAAAGAAAAAGATAAGTTTAAAAGTTGGTAATTTGTTCATAAACTTTTATATTTATTTTATTTCATATCCTGGGTATATTAATATTAAATCACCGAAGTATATGAAAAATGATTGAAAAATTATATTTTTTTATCCAATATGACAAAATAGCTGCACATTCCATGAATGCAATTTTTATAAATTTGATCCCATTGGATCGAAGAAATTAACGATTTGCAAAACATCTCTTGATTGTACTGAAGATGCTTTCATATCACTGGGATCGAAATATTTACAAAAAAATGGATAATACGCAAAAGTATTTATTTTCTGGCCGACGGTCCTTATAATTAAATTGATCATCCTTACGGCCATCTACAAACAAAAAGTTGAAAAGTACATAATACCTAAATTTTTACTATGTAGGAATGTAAGGTTTTTATTTTTTCCTTTTTGGCGCCCTCTCCCCCCCCCCCCCCCCCGCCCAGAAAACCGCACGTGCGCCGTCGCACACACCTTAGCTCCGGCTCTGAGAACAGCTTTTCTTGAGAAGAAACAAAGTTACTTTTTTTTTGACAAGCAGTGTACGCGTATATAAATTAACTATAGGTTACTTAATTTATATACATATTTAGGACAAACAAAGAAATTATTATCCCTCTGTTGGCCTTCAAGTGACACATTAAATAATTATTAAATAATTGTCGATATTTATTTTTATATAGACTATAGAGAAAAAAAAAAAATTACATGACATACATTTACTTACTTACTTACTTTGTTTGAAATAAAGGATATTTGTTTAGAAATACTTTTGAAGAAAATATATATTTTTTTGGAACCTGTCAGAAGGGGAGTTTGCGTGTTCAAGATAAAAAAAAAAAAAAAAGAGAGATGCAATACTGATTTAAATCCTACCATAAAAGGGGATATTTTTTTTTTCTTTAAACAAACACTATGTTATATATTTTAACTTATATCATCTGTTGATCTAGACCATTCGTTCCCAACAGTTTTTTTTTTTGCCCATCGCTCCTTTCTGGAGGTTATCTAACACCTATCGCCCCCTTACATTTTCATTGTATGTCTAGTTTTAATCTAAATCCTTTTACGTAGGCCTATATGAGTAAGTATAACAAAATTAAACATCATTATGGATTATTGAAATAATTTATTCTAAAACTTTAAAGTCCAGGTCTGTGCCACCAAAAATGTTCCTAAAATAATATTTTTACTATCTTGTGATTATCAGTATCTAGTAGTAAAAAGTTATTGTACGTATATGATGCAGTGGCGGATCCAGAGGTGTTTCTCGGGGGGGGGGGGGTAATCTGGAGTGACTGGTCGCACAGCAAACATTTTTTTCTTAATTTCGGTAATTTAAAGTCGCATTCTGTACTTGTTTGCCAGAATATAAATATAAATCAAATTTTAAATTTTACATTAAAAATACATTTTTTTTTTCGAAAAAAAGTATTTTTTTCAAAACTCAGGAGGATAATTACCCCCCTTTACCCCACCCCCCTTGTATCCGCCCTTGTTATGATGACACTTTTAATTTGATTTAGAAACTAGGGGGTGGCACGTCTTTTTTAGTCCATTTTATCTTTCGAGTCAGCGCAGTGGTGGTCGCCAGCGCGCCGGCGATATGCTGTGCGACCAGTCACACCAATTTTTTTCTAAATTTTTCGGCTAATTAGAGGTTATATTAATATTTTTATTAACATCTACTACCGGGGGACGTTCAACAGACTGATACCCCGGCGCCACCCAGCAGAGTACGATCTTGGTGGCTGTTGTTCTAATCCGTTGCCACGCCCCCTGGCCACATTTTAGTGATTTTTTTTAAACACTCACACTTTTTCCCACTCACTCTCAAACTCACACAAACATACACACAGTCTTTTTGACAACTTAGACCATTTAAGACTTAAACTATACTCATAATTTATTAAAATATATATATTGGGGTCCAGGCATTCTTATTTGGTATCCAAATGGCTTAAATAAAATCATCGGACTGCCTGGGGTCCGAACCCCCGACCCTTGGCATACAAGGCAGGCGCACTACCAACTACGCCAAGCCCGAGGGCATTTTAGTGATTTTTATATAAATGGTGAAGAGAAATCCTGGTAAGCCAATATCTTGAAATATGGAGTTTTTTCTTAACTTTCCTGTAATTGTTGTTGGCATTGTTGCTACTCAATCTCATGTTCAAAAATAATAATAAAAGATTCCACTAGTATGATATTGTCTATTCCAGTTTATGCTTCAGCTAGTGATATAATTAATATGAAATTAGACGCATATTATGATAAAAACATGTATGTTAGTGAATGAATACAAATATGCCCTCCGTGAGGTGAATATGATTACATAAATTTCCATCTAATTATTTCTAATAAGTTTCAAATGTATTTAATAGTGTTTCCATCATGAATAGATAGATTCTCTCAAAATGCTCTAGTTGCATCTCTGAATATAAAAATTAAGAAAGTTTCTTGATTAATTGGAGGAAATTTCTTTTTCAACGGATCGTTGAAACAAAAGAGTTTTTAAAGCTTTAATCTAGGGGACGTTGAGAAAATCGTGTATGGTAATATCACCTAAAAGATATAGATAGACCCCACGAGCGAACTTCCAAAGGGGGATATAAGCAAATTAATAAGCCATTAAAATAATCTTTGAAATAGGCGACGAGCAACAGCTGTCAAAAACGAAGTTGTTAAGCCATGGACAAGTACTGAAGAACTTTGGATGGGTGGCCTCAAGGAACAAAAACCCCGGGAGTGACTTTTATCTAATACTGAGTAGCTGCGTAGTCGATCTTCGCTTTCTAAAAACACTCTCTCAGGTCTATTCTCTAAAAACAGGCGTTAAAATTTAAAATAAACAAATGGGTGTTGAAAAGTAATATAGAAACAATCAAAGTTTTATCAGTGTCGTTAACATATTGCTTTTATTTCAAAGCTATCAAAATCATAACCTTACTTTTTAGGTTAAGGACGCCATGTTTATTTTAAACACGACGTTAAAATATTGAAGCCACCCCTCTGGACATGGCATTAATTTTTAACATTATTTACTAAATGTTAATGCTTTGGCTTTAAACTTTTGTTTACAGAATAGCTATTTGAGGCAAGGAAGTGATTTTGAATAGCATTTTTTAACCTATTATTTATTACTTTTTAACACCCATTTGTTTATTTTAAATTTTAACGTCTGTTTTTAGAGAATAGACCTGTAAAATGAGTAAAAGGAAGAAAAACAGCCACGACTCGTTTTTTATTCATTTAAGGGAGTTTTAAGCATCAGAGGCTAATTGACATTTAAATGGACAGCACTCTAGAGAGATTTTCATCTCTTGAAAAGGGAACCCCTGACCCCTAGCAGAAAAGGGTGTGTTCTATCAATGGAAGAGCGGATCTAGAGGAATTTTTCGGGGGTAGGGGTAATCTGTTGTGACTGACACAACACACAACTTTCTCTTGCTTTCGGTAATTTAAAGTTGCATTCTGTACTTGTTTACCAGAATATATATATATATACAAATTCATTAAATTTTAAAATTTTATATTAAAAATAAAATTTAATTTCCAAAAAAAATATTTTTCTCAAATCTCAGGGGGTAATTACCCCGATTACCCTCCCCCCTGTATCAGTCCTTGTATCAATGTGGCTAAAACAGTAAAATTCTTTATAAATTTGAAGATAAACCCCCATAAAAATCCCTCCAGTAGTTTTAGAGCTCTAATTTTATAAAGGATAAGTTAAAATTAAATCTCGTCATTATTATTCAATAATTAATTATATAAATATATTAATTCCATAAGTTTTATTTAGAGGATAGAGAAGAAAAAGGGCCGAAATAAAGACGTAATGTAATTAGCAAGAAAGGAAGAGACGAAGGCACAAGTAAATTCTTATTTTTAATCGTTTTAATTTAATGAAAAAAAAAAAAAATTGTGCGTGCCTTTTATGTAACCCAGGAGTATTTAGACACGTGGTGTGATTACACAAGAGCTCTAATTTTTTAAAATAACATAAATTATTGTTTAATTTTCTTTTTTAATATAATATACAGGTAGTCTAATCATAAATTGTTTTTTTAAGATTTTTTTGGAATGGGGCATTTTTTTTATTTCTCTTATTAAACAGGAGAGGGGGGAAAATGGGAGTTTGATAAAAATTTATTCAACCCTATTGGTATTTTTTTAATCAGAATTTTACTCAAACTATTAGCGAGTTCAAAAAGGAAAAAAATGTTTTTTGTTTGTCAGTTTAGCCGCCTTTTTTTCTAGTTGGTGAACTCACTTTAATGCATTAATTCACTCACACTCTAGTAAAGTGCTTAAGTTTTTATTGCATAAACTCTTTAACAGTTGAAGGCCTTTATTTATTTTAAAGTAGATTCGATTAAAAAACATTTCTGGAATGACCGAGCTCGAGCTCGGTTTGTTCTTTTGATTAGATATTAGATCTTAGAATCTTTAAATTGTATTTATTTATTAAAATGATATGGATTAAATTTACTTAGAAATGTATAAGATATTTCATATTAAATGTTTAATTTAGAGTATCATTAAGATAAATTAGAAAATAAAGGTCTTCTTAAGAAGAAACAAAGTGTTTCACTATTTTTGACGCGCAGGGTATTTTTCAGCGGGGAATTAATTATAACTAATAAAGTTGAAGTGCTCAGTTAATGTGGTAAGGTTAATTTAAAAATACAATAAAAAATAAAACACATATTTTAAATATTGGAATATTATGGAAATCACTGCTATTGAAAAAAAAAAAAAAACGGAATCCATTAAAATGCATTCAATATTTATTATTCTATAATTAACGATATTTAATTATTTATTTTGTTTTTTAGCTCTCACTGTACGTACTACTAAGGGGGAGAGAGCTTATGCAGAAACTCCGGTGTCTGTCTCTCTGTCTGTTCGTACGCATAAAAAGTACGGCCTGAACTAAAGGTCGTAGGAAAATAATAATTACATATAGGCTACGTATTTAGCATAAAAAGCTGGTTCAGAGAAAAATACGTTTTGGTCCCTAGCACTTCCAATTTTTGAGTTATTAATTCTTAAAGTTACGATTTCTCCCATAGGAAATGTATAGAGAAATCAGTAGTGTAGCGAGGAGGCGCAAGGGGGGTCATCATGCCCCGGGCGCTACTCACAAAGGGGCGCCAAATGGTCCACAAAACAAAAAATTGCTGGATAATTTTTATTTTTATTATAATTGATTTCTGGAAAATATATTTTAAATTTAGTGTAATATAATAATTTTGGATATTTTACATATAATATTATATGGTTTTCGAATGTGGGGGGGGGGGGCGTTAAAAAGGTATTGTACCCCGGGCGCGAGTTAAGCTCGCTACGCCACTGAGAGAAATATTTATGTATTCTTTGCATTTGTATATTCTATGACTGCAAACAAATCCTCAAGCAGGCACTGGTTTTTCTTAAATATGGAGGAATAACTTAACCTCTTTTAACCTCTCAATTTTTTTTTCTTCCCTTTTTAGCTCTCACTGTACGTACTACTAATGGAGAGAGCTTATGCAGAAATTCCGGTGTCTGTCTGTCTCTCTGTCTGTTCGTACGCATAAAAAGTACGGTCTGAACTAAAGGTCGTAGAAAAATAATAATTACATATAGGCTACGTATTTAGCATAAAAAACTGGTTCAGAGAAAAATCCTAGTCCTAGAACTTCCGGTTTTTTAAATATTTTTCCATTTTTTCCATTTGTTTACATTTTGTGATGATATCAATCATTTGAACAAGTCTGAAGTGATCAACATTAAATCAACAATAGAAATAATTTTATTGACACTGATTATTGTATTTTAATGCGACGTTTTTATTAATTTTGTTGTTTCAACTTCCAGTTAATAGACATCATGAGTCATGAGGACACAGGCTAGTAGCAATTGTAAATTATTCTCAAATAAAAATTGTTTCAACTTATTATCTTTCATGTTTATTTGCTATTAAAATGTTTAATGTCAAGAAAATCCACAGTGAAAGCGTCTCTAAAATTTACCAGTGTAAATTCTTTCCTATTTTTTTAAATATATGTATGCATACATTCTGTAGAGTTGAAACGTTGAAAGAAAAAAAAAACACCTGCTTTGAGAGGAGATTTTTGTGAATGGCCTGGGGTTCATTTGTGCACGACACTAAGGCACTAAGGCACTGGGATTGGTCGACAAGAGCGAGCGAGCGAGCGCCGCGCGCCAACCAAGAATCGATCGGAGACCCCGGCGACGGAGGCGCCTCGCCTCCTCTCCCTCAGGATAGAGTCCCTAGGGATAGACAGACAAGCCTCCATTCACACTCGCCAATATCACATCGATAATCATCAAAGTGATTTGGAAATTAAAGGATCATATTAGTAGTATTCATTGAAATCAATTAAAGGGGGGGGGGAAGGTATTCACAACAAAGTGGGTGTTTTGTATTAATCTTCAATCTCATTTGAATTAAAAACACTCGGTTATATGTTGTTTCAGAATGACGTTATGGATGGGATGTGACTTAGTTTTTTTTTTTTTAATGATCGACAGTTTTGATATATTTTCATTTTATCATTATCAAATTCTATGAGATTCTCAGACTAGATTATAATAATTTCACATATAAAGACTTTATGCAAATTAAAATATTAAATAATAATAAAATGTTTTTTTTTTAACAAGACTGTGTGTTTTCTTCAGTAAAATTCTTTTAAATTATCTGTTGTCACCACAAAGTGTTAATTTTTAATTAATAAATATCTTTAAATAATATATAACCGAGTGTATTATTGGTAGGTTTAATTTTAATGTTTCAATGAGATTGTTTATAGCAATAAAGCAGTATAATAGAGCAACAGTCGTCAAAAGATGGTTGCAATGAAGGCCAAACACGGATGGGTGGACTCAAGGAATCGGCGTGTAAAACGTCTCCTAGTAGAGTGAGGTGGATAGCTAGCTGAGTAGATCTTGTTTTGTAAGGAATAAAGAAAAGAGCAAATGCAGCTAGATTTATTTTGTTTATTAAAACACTTCAAGACGCTCAGGGACCCACATCTTGTGGGTAGGTGGATGGCGACCACGAGCTACCTGAGCTGGGACAGGTCCTTTGTATGTCTGTCTCTTCCTTCCTCTTTTCAACAGGCATCAGACTGTGCGACGGGCCGGCTTGTCCTATTTCTTCCGGTCGCAAAAACGCCTGGTAGGCTTGGAGGGAGAAAATAAGGTCCGCCGATCCAGCATCACGGGTATAAGGCGAGGACAGATGAAGAAGAAGATTAAAACACTTCAAGCCAATGTTTCAGTCAGATTTGGGGGGAAATATAAGACTATCTTCAGTGCGGAAGTGTGTCAACAAAATCTAGCTGCTTTTCTTTATGCCTTACTAAATATAACTAGTCTCGGAACCTGAGGGGGAGGTAAAATTCAAAATAGTAGATATATATTCTTGGACAGGTATCAAAGGTAGTCTGAAGCTGAAGGTCCTGGCTTAGATTCCCGGGGCCATGGGACGTTTGACCCACCAACAACAAACAAAAAAACGCATTCACACATTTATTAATGTTGTGATAGATAAATACATTATATAAATACCCTAAAATAATCTTAAATTTTTCAAATGTTTGAAAAAATTTTCTTGAAACCCCCCCTCCCCCCTCCAGCAAAAATTTCTGGCTACGCCAATGCCTATTTGTACCTAAGAACGTGGTGTAGATTCCAGTCATAACTCCCATCTCCAAACTCTAAGTATGCATTATTAATTTTATTTTATTAAAATTTTGTCCAAGATATTCTCCAACTTTTCTATATTTGTTATTATTTATTTATTTACTTGATAAAACTCCCAACAGGAGATTATATTGAAATAATTGTATTGATTTTAATTTGTTTTCATACTTATTTATCTTTTGTATATTGATTAAAATGCATTCTTTTATGAATATTTTTCAAAGTTTGTAGAGAAAAATAATACATATTATATTTACAGCGACAGTATTTAAAAATTTGAAACCTAATTAAGTTGTAGAATGGAGGATTCAAATTTGTTCAAAATTCTAAATTTGAGAATATAATAAAACGTTCAAAAATAAATTAAAAAACTTTCCTAAACAAAATATAGCCAGAATTACATTTTGTGTTGTATTTATTTTATAATTTCTCAGTGCCTAAATAGAAATGCCTGAACCTCCAATAGATATATTAAACATACGATGTATCGTCTAAAGTCTTAAATGGCCTAATTTGCCGAAAAGACTGTGTGAATGTATGTGTGAATGAGAAAAAAGTGTGAATGTTTTTTTAATATTATAAAAAAAAAAAAAATTCTAAGTTTATATAACTAAAGTTTCCATAAAAATTATAAAAGAAAATGTGTATATTTAGATATATATGTTTAATAATATATATATATGTTATTGAATGTTATGTTTATTAAACATATATTTTCAATTTGAATATCTAAATACACACATTTTCTTTTATAATTTTTATGGAAACTTTAGTTAAAACTTTTTTATAATTTTTGTCAACATTTGATATAACTACAAATAATTTTTTAAAAAATGGGTTTTTACCGGTCGGCAAGGCCGCAGACAGACTTGACGGGCCCCGGGGCTACATATAATACGGCGCCCCCCCCCAACCTTAGTTTTTTTTAGTATGTAAAGGCTATTGTGCCAACAATTTTTTACACAGTTTTTGACACAATTTTTGAAACAGTTATACATAGCTTACAATATTTATTTAAATAAAAAAGTTATTTATTATAAAAATTTTTCAAAATTTCCTAAACATGGGGTTATCATAATTTATTGAGGCTAGACCTGAACAGACGACTTGGGGTATGGAAAATTTTTTGAAAATTAGACACTGAAATCTGCGTTTTTAGCTATCCTGAGACGGGAAAAATATTATCAAACTTGCTTTGAGCTTAAAGGGCCAGGCCCCCTCAGGAAAAAATTTTAAGAAAATGATTTTTTTTAATTGAAATTTTATTTATTGAAATTATTTTTTATTAGAATTTTAAGGTTGGAGTGCAGAGGGCCCGGGCCCCGGGGATATAGCCCCCCCGCCCCCCCCCCCTGTCTGCGGCCCTGCCGGTCGGGTATACAAGAACTAAAAATTTGTATCGTTTCAACTTGTAGTTTTATTGTGCAACGACCGAATAACCAAAGAGGGTTCAAATTTGTGCAAAAAATTGTTAAAGTTGATTTGAGATTGTTATAATTTCAGATATGTGTGGTTATTTGTTTTGAATTTTGAGGTGCTGAGCCTAAAACGGGAAACAATAAAACCTGTTATTTGTTTAGATCCTTCAAATTTTAAGACAAGACCTATATCTGAAAAACTTGATAAATTTTCCCGTATGATATCGCAAAAAAGGGAAAGTTCTCTAACGTTATTTTATCATTTTTTTTTTTTTATATATATAAAAAGAGAGAGGATAAAATGCGTTCTATTATAAATAAATTTTCATTTTTTTTTAAACACATACACAGAGGGAGAGAGTGAGTGCCTCAAAGGACTAATTAATTTTCATATATACGTACCATTAAAGTTATATTATGAAATATCATTTTTGTATGATAATGAGAAAGTTTAAAAAAAAAATTCGTTTTTATGATCAATTAAAAAAAAAAAAAATTATTTTAATCATGCTAAAAGACTATTTCCCTCCCTTGGTACTTCCCCCTCCTCTCTTCGCTAATCCTAATGGCTTTTGTTATATAATAAGTTGAAATTATTATTAAAAAAAAAAAACGAAGGGCATGTAGTGTATTTTTTATTTAACGAAATATCACACATCATTCATCATTTGTAATCAAATAGTATGACTCACAATGGTAAATTTAAATCAAGGTGGAGGGTGTTATTTTCGTCTATTGACGGAATTGTCTTTAATTAATGATTAAGGCAATACAAAGGGTTCTCTTCTCACTTACTCTGACAATTGGCAGACGGTCGTGGCGGCGTTGATGATGTTGATGATGATGATGACGTCGTCGTCGGTGGCGGCGTCACGTGACGAGGCCCGAACGCGGGCACATGGCGGACTGAACACGGCCGCCGCTCCAGCTCTCAACGGGTTGGAGAGAATGGAGGCGACGGCCGCCGCCGGTTGCGGCGACGACGACGACGAGGGGAGGGAGGAGAGAGACTCCGCCGCCGCCACCGACGACGGCGACGTCATTGATTGCCCGATCCCCCACCCTCGCACCTGTTGCCAAAATGATAGCAGCCGCCCCCTCTCCCCGGGGGTTGAGAAAATATTATGCTTTTGCCAGCCGCCATTAATAAATTACATGAGCCTTGCCTTATTGATAAAGCTATCCGAAATAGGCTGTAGCCATCCAGGACAGGGATTATATCCACGGGGGTGAGATCATCATCAACAACAACTCTTTTTTTCCTTTCCAAACTGCTGCTAGACTTCGCCAGGTGGGAGCTTAGCCCCGGTGGAGCCTTGCCTTTCGTTAACCATGTACCGCAATTTTTTTATATATCTCGCTTAAGACAATTAATATGAAGAGAAGTTGCTATTGATGTAATGGAATGGAAAAGAGCAAGTACAGGTGCAGCAAATAAAGAAAGCCTTTGGATGCCAGACGTTTCGGACAAAATTTTATTCGTCCATCCTCAGCAGGGCCGGATCTAGGGGATGGGCAGTGGGTGCAAGTGGTCCGGGCGGCAGATATCAGGGGGCGGCAATTAAAGAAAAATTTACTAAAAAAAAGGTAAAATGATATGAATTTTGTATAGAAAATTTTATGGAGGGGCGGCAAATTAAATTTTGCCCCCCTAAAAAATTTAGTAGTTCCGGCCCTGATCCTCAGTCCTTATATATTTTGATAAAAAAAATATACATGTGCACAAATTTGTACCGCAACATCAATGACAACTTTGTGACTAATTAACAAGAACTGAGGATAGACGAATTAAATTTTTTTCCGAAACGTCTCCTTTTCAACATTTGGCATCCAAAGGCTCTCTTTATTTGCTGCACCTGTACTTGCTCCCTTCCATTCCTATAATATAAATACTTATAAATATATCTACACTGTAAAAATATTGTATGTATTTGTAAATGTAGTGTTCCAAAACCAAGAGTGAATGTAGTGGAGTTTCTCGGGGCGGGGGGGGGGATCTGGTGTGACTGGTCTCACAGAACACTATTTTTTCTTAATTTCGGTAATTAGGCGCATTCGTACTTGTTTGCCAGAATATATAAAAACAAATCAAATTTTTAAGTATTAATTTTTAAAATTTTACATTAAAAATACATTTTTTTTTTGGAAAAAAGTATTTTTTTTAAATCTTGGGGGAGGGGGTAATTACCCCCTACCCCCCCCCTTGTCCAAAACACACTAAAATTAAGATTTTATTTACAGTGTTTATTAACACTTGTTAACAATGAATGGAGTCGCTACATGTCTATTGTAATAATTTTTATAAGATGTATATTAAAATTGTAGGCCTTGAAGGTGGTTTTTTGTTAAACCGAAACTCACAACGGTTAATTCGGCCAAAAAAGTCTCGGACTACTTAATCAAATGTTGTCAATAGTTTTATTACTTTTATGAGGATCCAAACTCTCATTGATGACGAGTATCCATCCACGTCTACATTAAATTAGATTACTTGTCCAGTTTCTAAACGAAAGTATTTAATATTATTTTATGTATCGCTAATAATGTAATTTCATTTATTCTCGCCAACCGGCTATGAAGATGGCCTAGACAAGGAGCTGAAACGTCAGCCTAGTCAGTGGCGTACCGAAGGGGGGGGCGGTCCGCCCCAGGCCCCGAGCCTGCATAGGCCCCATATATTTATAAAAAAAAAATTAAATGAAAATTTCCCTTTGAGAGGCCCCGGGGCCCTTGCGGCAGGGCCGGATCTAGGGAGGGGGAAGTGGGTGCACGTGCCCCGGGCGGCAGATATCAGGGGGGCAGCAATTAAAGAGAGAAAAAAATTTCTGGTTACGCGGGTGGGAAAAATTTTGCGCTTCTAAAAAAAAGGTAAAATGTTTTTTCGGTTCAGCGGGCGGCAAATTAAATTTTGCCCCCCCCCCCTAAAAAATCTCCTAGTTCCGGCCCTGCCTTGCGGTTCAGGGATATACAGTATTTTAAAAATATTTTTGTGTATGGAGGTGAAGGATATTTAAAGATGAGCACCCCCCCCCAAAAAAAAAAAAAAAAAAAATTCAATATAGGGCCCCCTCTTCTAGTGCCGCACCAGGCCCCCAACTCCCTCGGTACGCCTCTGAGCCTAGTACAGCTATAATAGAATATATTTGATTGTTAAATGTCTTGAAGTTTTTCGACTCCGCCTCAACTATATTATCAGTCACATATTAAGAGTAATATAAATTATAAAATTTTTTTAAATGATGAAATAAAGGACAGCCAAGTAAAATAAAGAAATTTTTTTTTGCCATATTGAACAATATATATGTTTCGGCCAATTCTCCCTGCCTTCATCAGGCTTTGTTTGCCTCGAGTTTAGGGGCGCCTTTATTTTAATACTTTCAAACGTAAATGATAAATTTAATTATTTAAGGAACCGGAGAATAAAACCAGCCGTTAATGGACGCCTCTCACATCAATTTAATTCGTAAATATTTCGACGGCATCACTCCTGGTCATCATCAGTACAAAAAAAATGATTTTTCGGAGGGCCCGTGTCAACCAATTTTTTACTTTCTCGTACCCTATATATGAAATATATAGAGAGAGAAAGTATTGCGATCATGTCAAAAATTCGATGTCGAGATTTTGATGGATATACATGTTTTGAGGTCCCCTGAGTCCAAAAAGTGGGTCCCGCAAATTGGTCTGTGTGTCTGTGTGTGCGGAACCATTTTTTTAGCATGAAGGAGTTGAGCTAGCGGATTGAAATTTTATATTTAACTTAGGTACCTTTGAAGAATCTCAAAATAAGCTTTTGAACAAAATCGGCCAAAAAGTACTAGTACTTTACTGATGTACTTTTTCAGTTTTTTTCGATTTTCTCAAAATTCCCTCCAAGGATTTTTTTTAAAATTCATAAATGAACTATTTTTTAGATGCTCTTTAAAATGTATATTCTCATTTTGCCGTTGAAATCTTCTGAAGACCACTTTACTCTTGTTCTTCATAGGAAAGATAGAAATGGTTGCCATGGTAACGGAATTTAAATCTTTTTCTTTTTATTAGATTAAAAATCAATTATTATTTAAATTCCCATTTTTTTAAAATTTATTTGTGTCTTTAATTGTTTCAAAGAAAACATATATGTCTCTCTCTCACTTGCAAACATTATCGTCTCTCTCTACTCTTTTTAAATTCCCTTTCCACCTTATCTTCGCATAGGAACAATGTTAATTTCCTATAGGGATTTGTATGTTAATTTCGATTCAAAAGGGGGTCCCCTTTAGAACTTTTTAGGCATTTAAAATTTTTTTTTCCAATTCTTATGAAATTTTGTATTTATTTACGATTCTATATTGTGTATAAAATGTCCAAATATGAGATTAAAATTTTTAAAAATAACCATAGTTTATTTGAAGCAGTCAACATTTAAAATGCAAGTTTGAAACTAAGATGCTATCGGAAACTAAATATATCTCGACACAAAAAATCTGGTGTGACCAGCACAGTGCGCAACTTTCTCTTACCGAAGGGTAAGAGAAAGTTGTGTGCTGTGCGCCAGTCACACCAGATTTTTTTTGTACTGATGATGACCAGAAGTGATGCCGTCGAAATATTTACGAATTAAATTGATGTGAGAGGCGTCCATTAACGGCTGGTTTTATTCTCCGGTTCCTTCTACATACGTATGGTCCAGCAAAAGTCCTAATTCTAATTAATTATTTAATTTGTCCGAAACATAGAGATAGAAGTTACGCTTCAAGTTATAAATGTTCCCACAAATTTATTATTGGCTACCAATTAGAATAATAAGACTTGAGTGCTTAATCAAATATCGCATTCATGTCTTTATTATCGTTATTTTTGCGAAATCTTATCACGAACAGTGCCGCCATTGGTCAAGAGAACAAAATGTCCGCCCGAAGGGCTGCCTGGCCATCTCTTTTATATGGCTTCATAAACAGCTAAAACAACAAAAAGGCCTAGCATTGTGATGATAAAATAAATGAACAAAAAATACATAAGATAAATTTATAAATGCACTTTTTTTTTTTTGTTGTTTCTTTAACGATATAAAACTCGAGCATTTTATGAAACATTATGGAATGAATAGTGACTTACCTAGGTAAGCTTTTAGTAATCCCAGGATTAAAAAAAAATAATTTTATTTTTAATTCTTTTTTTATGAGTAATAAAAAATATAATTGACTTAAAAAAAAATATGCAATCAGCTCTCTCGTTAAGGGCTCTATTCGAGTTTTCAATTATCCTACGTGAGGAATGGAGCTACAATAAGTGAATTACATTTTTAAGAAATTTTGAAGCATCTAGGTAATGAAATAATAGAGAAATTAGAAAAATACTACATACTGCTTTACAATGGACGTTAATGTGAGGCACATTTTCTTTTAAACGCCTAAGGCGGGTCGCGCAACTAGCTTCGCTTCCCACGTTCTTTCTTGAAACTTCGTGTAATTAATTATAAAATCTGGTGTGACTGGCGCACAGCATACAACTTTCTCTTACATTCGGTAATCGAAAGTTGTGCTCTGTGCTTGTCACACCAGATTTTTCATGTCGACATAATTATATTTAGTTTCCGCCGATATATTAGAATTCAAGAAAGTCAAATTTTTTTTTTTTTTTAAACATTCACACTTTTTTCTCATTCACACTCACATTCACACACACATTCACATAGTCTTTTCGGCAACTTAGGCCATATAAGACTTTGACCGTAATTTATGAATTTATCTATATTGGGGCCCAGGGATTCTTATTTAAGCCATTTGGTATCCAAATAAATAAAATCATCGGACTGCCTGGGGTCCGAACGAGGTTAGCACGCTAACCTCTACACCAAGCCCCGAGGGCTGATGTCAAATTTATAACCTGGGAAAATATTTATATTTTGTTACCATGGCAACCATTTAGCCTATCTCTTTTATGAAGTACAAGAGTAAAATGATCTTCAGAAGATTTCTATGGCAAATTGAGAATATACATTTGAAAGAGCATCTAAAAAATAATTGATTTTTGAATTTTAATCAAAATCTTTGGAGCGAATTTTGAGAAAATCGAAAAAAAACTGAAAAGGCACATCAGTAAAGTACTAGTAATCTTTGGCCGATTTTGATTAAAAGCTTATTTTTACGCTCCAGGGGGAGTGTCTAACTTAAATATAAAATTTCAACCTCACAGCTCAATTCCTTCATACTTAAAATTGAAAACCCACACACAGAGACAGAAAGACAGACCATGTCGCAAAAACCTCCCCCCCAAAAAAAAAAAATTCTATATACGCCCCTGGTCATTAGAACATCTTTTTGTAAGTGAACGGTCCTAAACTTTTCCTTTTATCCTAATAGTAAAAAATTATTCTTCATTTACACCTTCTCAATATCAAGCGATATATTAAACGGCATTTTCATATGACAAAAAAATTTTTGAAAAAACTTTTTAGATAAAATGCTATTTCTGATTGTCGTCTTGATACAGATCTACAGTTTTAGTATAAGAGATACATACCGAATTTCGTTAATCTGGCCGCTTGTGTTTTTAAATAATCGTGACAAACACACATACACACAGACATACAGTAGGCCTATATATAATTTCAAAAAAGTTTTTTTCGGAGAAACTTGAGGTCGACTTTTTCATCGATTACTACTTTGTATACGATAAATAAAAAAAAATATCCCGTCATAATAAAAAAAAAGAAAGCTTATAAATATCTTCCTGTTTCTGAAACTTAATTTAAACATCTTAATTAATATAAATATTAACAAAAAGTGATAGAAGGGCGGGGGTGGGGGGGGGGGGGCTGAGAGAATAAAATGTAATTTAAATTTAAATAATCTGATAAATTAGATAGAAAATTGGTTTAGTAAACAAAGTCTTCATCATAAATTAAAATTCGCCCTCTAGGGCTTTTGAATTCGTAAAATAATCCAGGAGCAAGCAGGTTGACCCTGTTATTAAAAGATTAATTGGAAATTAAAATTCGAGAGAATTACGAAGAATTTTTTTTTTTTTTAATTCAATTCAAAGTTATAATAGCAAGAAATTGTACTCTATATAAGCAGCCTAATTGCAAAAGCGGTTAAATCTATTTGTTATTATATTTAAAAAAATCTGGTGGGACAGTTCGCACAGCACACAACTTTCGATTACTGAAGGTTCTATGCTTTTCACACCAGCTTTTTTGTGTCGACATATATATAGGTAAGAGAAATTAAAAATTTTCCTACACTCTCCATAACGTTGTCTAGGAGGGTACAAAATTTCATTTTAGAATTCTATCGGCAGTGACAGACATAGACGTAGCCAGAAATTTTTAATGGGGGTGGGGGGGGGTTCAAAAAAATTTTTTCATACATTTAAAAAATTTAGGATTATTTTAGAGTATTTATAAATCATTTTGGTTTTTTTTTTTTTTTAGCTAGAGTAAATAATTATATTTTACTTTCTCTTACTCTATAAATAAATTAAATACCTAGTCATGGTTTAGGTCCCATGGAGGGGGGTTTGAACCCCCCCCCTGGCTTCGCCTATGTTGACAGACATTAGTGAATTATTTGTGCTGCATTATCTTCAGGCTAGCATTATCTTTTCTGAACAAGAGAGTAAGAAGAGGAAGAAATTGTGTAAATAATATTGTTGAACAAAAAAAGTAGGAAAGAATTTACAGTAAAAAATTCAAAGGGGATTTTCTGGACATTAAGCATTTTAATAGAGGTTATTTCTCCATATTTAAGAAAAACCAGCGCCTGCTTGATGATTTGTTTGCATTCATAGAATATACAAATGCAAAGAATACATAAATATTTCTCTATACATTTCCTATGGGAGAAATCGTAACTTTAAGAATTAATAACTCAAAAATTGAAAGTGCTAGGGACCAAAACGTTTTTTTTTCCTGAACCAGTTTTTTATGCTGAATACGTATATGTAATTATTATTTTCCTACGACCTTTTGTTCAGGCCGTACTTTTTATGCGTACAGACAGACAGACAGACACCGGAGTCTCTGCATAAGCTCTCTCCCCCTTAGTACTAGGCACAGTGAGAGCTAAAACGATTAGATTTAAATTCTCGAGTTCAGACTATAGTTAAAACATGGAATTAATTAAATATTTTTCGAGATCTATACCATATATTGAATGACTCCTAGAAATCGATCCCAGGATCTCCAGCCTTTCCGGGGTCTCGGTGTGCTACCACCTGCCTGGTAATATTTATAATTTATTTATTATTAGACATTGTCTATTTGTATTTTTTAAATAACGCGTGCAGTGTACTAAGGCTTCCGCTGTTCTACTGCGCTACTGTTGCATCTCGGCGCCATCATTCGCCCCTTCAGCCTAATCCACTGGGATAGGTAAAAGTTTCCCAGTGGTGATTAACACTGAGAAGTGCAATAACTCTATTAAAAAAATTATTTAACAATAAGTGTAGAATTGCTTAATATTAAAACAAGTTAGTTAACAAAAAGAAATTATATAATTCAGCAACTTCAAATTTTCAAGTGGACTTTTGGGGGCAGTCTACTGTATTTTTTAATAAGAAAAGTTAGGCCTCATGATTAAATAAACCCCACCGCAAGCGGACCGAAGCTAAATATAAGGACCATGGGGGACCGCCCAGCTAGTGTTTACTTGTTTGTCAAAAAGAGTGTTTAAAAGAAGATAACTTCGACCTCTACACTCTTTCATTAATTTTATAATTTTTCCTAAATATTTGTATTATAAGCATTTTCTTTATTATTAAGAGAAGAAAGAGAATAAAGAGATCCCAAACATCTCTTGAATCCTTTAGGGGGATATTCGCGAATTATTTTAATGTATCTTTTACTTAATTAAAGTAAAGTTAGTTAATAAAGAATAAAAACTCTCATAAGTGTAATAAATAGTGAAAGAGAGAGAAAAAAAACTCTTTCTTAGCAGAAAATAGAATCCCCTCCTTCTATTTTTCTAGGCCTTTTGAGTCTGTTGAGAATTTTAACTTTTACGTATTAATTATATACTAGCCGCGTTATCCGCCGAAGGCCCTTTTGGCTGCCTATGCCGGACCCACCTCTTTTCTTAATTATGAAATTTAGGCACCACTGGAAGCGTAAACGTGCGACCGGTACAAGAGTTGCGGCAACAAGCGACAAGGGTCGTCCACTGCACGCGAATTCGCCCTACATTTGACATAAAATATCATATACATTTCTAAGCATATTTAAAACAAATCCATATAATTTTAATAAATAATTAAGGTTGTTCGGACATTAAAGCACTTTGTTAGATTAAAAGCTAATTTTTTAATATGTTATTAATCACTATCACATACGTTTAAAATAAAATTTTGAAGCAGATCTGACCCAGGGTTATCGTGTAATTAATTTAAAAAAAATTGAAATTTAACATGTAGTCTATGGGGAATGTCGACGAAACGCACACATATCGAATTATATAGCCATCTCTGCATCTGATACAAAAACAAAAAATCATTGTGTGGTTTTATGAAACCACGATGCAAGTGAAACTTTTTTCGGATCGTAGGCGTTTAACTGAAAATTTTCAAAAAATTATTCAATTAAGGTTATTAAAATCGCGTTTTTAATCTTAATTTAATAATTGGAAAATAGGAAATCAATAGACGCATGTTAAAAACTGTGAACAATATTTATTTAGTAATTAGCCGCGCCGCCCGCCTTCGGCGGGCGGCGCGGCTAGCCAGAGGGCTTCGCCCCCCTGGATTATATATATACAGTATATATAGATTGAAGATTTGAATATTTTAAAAATTATATTTTATCAATTTAAAAATTGAATTATTAAATCTCACAATTATTTTTTTATAATTCATTATATATATTAAATTTCAACTTTCTTATTTTTGTCGTCACGGATTGTGACGTCATGGCTTGTAGCGTCATGGCTTTTTACGTCACCTCGTTACAAAACGACATGCTGATAGAAGAACCAAAAAATTCGTAGTGATATAATAAAAGTTTCACTTTAAAAACTTACATTTTATCAATTCACTTCCGAGGAATACGTTAAAAATAAAATCAAAAGTTTCTGCCGACCGCTTTTAAAGATATTTTAACAAGAAAGTCAAAAAAATTCTCCGAAATGACAGTCGCCAATATTTAAAAATAAGGAAGTCTCGAGAGTCAGACCAGCCTGGCAACGTCGCATAAAATAATTCTCTTTCCTATCTGTCAGTTACATTTTTTTTTTCCATTTTACGATATTTTTTCTCGCAAATCGTCCATTGTGTTTAAACTGATTTGCATTAATCATTGTAATATATTAAATAAAATAAAATTGAAGGCTTTTAAGATTTAAAATAAACAGCTAATGAATACAATGTTGCCAGTTCTATATTACGTGAAATACTGCTCAAGTCAAAAGTCATTCATTTATTATTTTTTGTATTTAAATTATTAACTTAATACAATTATAAACTCTGATTGGTCACAACTAAATTATAATAAGGAATTTTGGCATTCAAATTTTTAATTTTATTAAAAAAAAATTTAGATTCTATTATGACTTACGAGGTACTATCCGAACAACCTTAAATTGAAATATAAAACCAAATTAAAAATGTCAAAAAATTATATTTGTTTTGCTAAATTTTTAAATAATTTTATTTTAAAATTCTTTATATTCTGGGATGAAGGCTATTTCAAATAGACCTCGAAGAGCCGCAGCTACTTCATCAAATCACTCAATGTGAAAAAACAAAAAAATGTATATCTTTTATCAATTATAAATAGAGAATACAAAAATTGGAATAAGTAAGTGTTGAATATGAAATAAATTGCACATATTCTATGTTTATTTTTAAAGGCCCTGACGATGATGAAAAATCGAAACTGATATTTGCAAAGCAGTCGAATCATGAAACAGTTAATAAAAGATTAAAAAATTTTTATGAAAATTCATTTAAATACACACTCACCGAACAAACAGTGATTAATTATGTAACTGCGACTCTTCGAGGTCTATTTAATCTCATTTTGCCCCACAAATTAAATATCGACAAATTAAATATCGAGCTACAGATCCCAGATTAATAAATATTTATTTAGATTATTCTTATCAAGGCCTTCTTTTTAATGGCATTGACACAAAAAGGCATTTTTACAGCTTCATCATTAAGCCTTCAATAAAACTTCATTTTATATTTACTTTCTCTTACCTCTAGATATATATGTTAATAAATAGAGAAAGTATTGAATTCATGTCAAAAATTCGATGTCGAGATTTTGATGGATATACACGTTTTGAGGTCCCCTGAATTCAAAAAAGTGGTTTTCGCGACGTGGTCTGTCTGTGTGTGTGTCTGTCGGTGAACAAAATATCTCAAGAACGAAAAGAGCTAGGAGGTTGAAATTTTATATTTAAGTTAAGCACCCCCATGGGAAGTGACACGAAGCTTTTGAACAAAATCGACCAAAGAGTACTAGTAGGCCTACATACTTTACTGATGAACTTTTTCAGTTTTTTTCGATTTTCTCTAAATTCGCTCCAACGATTTTTTTTTTAAATTCAAAAATAAATTATTTTTTAGATTCTCTTTAAAATGCATATTCTCATTTTGCGATTGAAATCTTCTGAAGACCACTTTACTCTTGTATTTCATAGGGAAGATAGGAGAAATGGTTGCCATGGTAACAAAATATAAATATTTCCCCATACTTATAAATTTTACATCTAAATTCATATGTTCCGTACTGTCGGGAACTAAATATATGTCGACACAAAAAATCTAGTGTGACAAGCACAGAACACAACTTTCGATTACCGCAGGTAAGAGAAAGTTGTGTGCTGTGCGCCAGTCACACCAGATTTTTTATTATTTTTCATTTGAGAAATTTAATTATTATTAAATTAATTGGTCTTAAATTAATTTTTACCCCATTCTTCCCGTGATTGAGAGGTTAGAGGTGTTGACAAATGTCAATATTTATTACCTTTTTAGGGGTGTTGGTTGGAAGCCAAGGCAATCCGATAAATATTTATTTAAATCATTTGAGTAGTAAATGTGTTTTTTTTTACGCTTTTCGACATCTTAGGCCTTATTGACTTTAACGATACTCAAATTATTAAATGTGTATATGTGGGGGTCCAGGCACTACTACCTGTGCACATGTATCGTAATATTTATATTTTCTTAAGATACCGGAAAGTTTGGCAACCTTTTTGTCTATTTTTTTTTAATACTCTTTTACCGTTGCTTGTTTTTTTTTCTATTATGGATGGGCATTTTTTTTGTGTGCAATCATTTGTCAAGAGACGCAAAGAGTGTGTCAAGTCTATGTTTTTGTTTAGTGTTAAATTTTTTTTGTTTGTTTTTATCCTGTGTCAGCGGAGTAGAGAGAGAGAGATCAATGGGAAAAAGAGACGCGTGCAAGCAACCTCCCCCACCTCCATTAGAAAAATTATTCCAAGCAAAAGAATATGTAACCTTGATTTATGTCGCCCGGGGCAGGGGGTGGGGACGAAGGGTGAAATTTGCTAGAATTATCATTAAATTTTATATTTCATATAAAAAAGCAATGAAATAAATAATCACATGGTTTTGATTCAATTTTGCATCTCTCTGGTGCTAAAGGTCGAAAGTTCGCATTCCGTTCCAGGCGAAAAAATTTATTTCAATTGAACTGGTTAGCAATACTCTCTTTCTCTATTTAATAACATATATTATTTAATAGAAAGCAAAAATAATGGGGTTAAGCATGTTTTTCCAAATAAGATGGCGTTGTGTGTCATAAAAAATATGCCCAAAAAATCAAGTAATTCAAAAATTTGCCAAGAGATGTCAGAATTGTAGCTAATAATATTTAATGCATTTGGTTGATTTTCATTGATTTTTTAAGAATTAATACTTTATAAATGTTATTATATATTATGTATCTTTTATAAAAGCATAAAAATATATAAATATAGGCCAGATATAGGTCAAAAGGGGATCAGCTGTTAGACTAGCCTGCCATCTATTGCAAGAATGCTGAACTAATTTGCCAGTTGATTTTTAAATAAATCATCTAAGCTTATTTTAAAAATTTCTTAATTAATATGTGATTAATAATAACAATAACTTCATTTTTAAATTTAAAAAAAAAATTAAAAAATATTGGGACAGATTGTTTTTTTTGTATTTGCTTGATAACAAAAAAATTAATTACGATAATTTTTTAATAAGTCATTAAAAAGATTATAGCTCGATGTCCTAATAATCTCATATGAATTTAATTCATTTAAAAAAAAACCGCATTGAAAAATTCCTTATAATAGTCTAGTTTTTTTTTTTTAAATAACGTTTAGACGTCGCTCCTGAAGCCCATTAAAGATAATTTGGCATTAATAAATAAAATTTCGACATTTTTGTCTTTGTTTTATTTAAATTGTAATTATTTATTAAAATGATATGGATTTGTGTTAAATTTACTTAGAAATGTAAGATATTTCATATCTAATGTCAGGGGCGCCGGAACGAATTTGAATCAGGGGGGGGGGGGCAAAAATTTTTTTTTAGAAAATTAAAATAATTTAATATGTTCAAATAGTATAAAACAAAAACAAATCTACTATAAAGCTTTAAAAATTTTAAATAAAATCATAATTTCAATAAAATTAAAATTTTAAAATATTTGCTAGTGATTTTATCAAAAATTTTTTTAGGCTACATTTATACTATTTGAAGGAAATAAATATTTTTAATTTTCTTCTTTTAATTCAATATAAAATGTTTTTAGAAATTAGAAATACAATAGGGTCTATATAAAATATTTTGGAAAAAAATCAATTTCTTAATCTTTTAATTTTATTTAAGGTTGTTCGGATAGTACATCGTAAGTCATAATAGAATCTAAATTTTTTTTTAAATAAAATTAAAAATTTGAATGCCAAAATTCCTTATTATAATTTAGTCGTGACCTATCATAGTTTATAATTGGATTAAGTTAATAATTTAAGTACCAAAAATAATAAATGAATGACTTTTGACTTGAGCAGTATTTCACGTAATATAGAACTGGCAACATTGCATTCATCAACTATCTATTTTAAATCTTAAAAGCCTTAAATTTTATTTTATTTAATATATTACAATGTTTAATGCAAATCAGTTTAAACACAATGGACGATTTGCGAGAAAAAATATTGTAAAATTGAAAAAAAAAATGTATCTGACATAGAGAAAAGACACTTATGTTATGCGACGTTGCCAGGCTGGTCTGACTCTGGAGAATTCATTATTTTTAAATATTAGCGACTGTCATTTTGGAGAATTTTTTGACTTTCTTGTTAAAATATCTTTAAAAGCGGTCGGCAGAAACTTTTGGTTTTATTTTTAACGTATTCCTCGGAAGTGAATTAATAAAATGTAAGTTTTTTTGTTTTTGTATCTATTGCAGAGGTGGCTATATAATTCGATATGTGTGCGTTTCGTCGTTATTCCCCATAGGCTACATGTTAAATTTCAATTTTTTAAAAATTAATTACACGATAACCCTGTGTCAGATCTGCTTCAAAATTTTATTTTATACGTATTTGATAGTGATTAATAACATATTAAAAAATTAGCTTTTAATCAAGGAAAGTGCTTTAATGTCCGAACAACCTTAATTTAAAAGATTTTATTTTTCAAAAGTAAAAATGTATCATTTTTAAAAATAAATGAAATAAAAGAAGACATATTGCTCTCCTCTGCCCCCTCCTATAGGATGCCAGGGGGGGGGGGGCAATGTACCCTTGTCCCCCCCCCCCCCCAGTTCCGGCGCCCATGTCTAATGTTGAATAAATTATAGTATCATTTATATAGATTAGAACATATATTTTGAAGAAACAAAGTGTTAGGGAATATGGATCCGAAACGTTGTATTAATAAACAATAGAAATAGAGTGTCGATATCAAAAACACAAACATACACGAAATGTCTCGTGTTTTTATAGAAAATCAACTTTTTCTTTTGATAGTAAAATTAAATGTGTGAGGAAAAAAAAATATTTAAACATTAGCACGCAAAGCAAAGTCTAGTTGACATCTTTGTCATTCAAATATTTATTTTTGAGCCTGTTTAATTGATTTGAACTTTTTTTTTTTTTTTTTTTTTGCTCAGCTGCTTGAGAGTTCTTTTACCTTTTGATAATGACCTAAAGGGTGGTGTAATTAAAAAGGTTGTGTGTTGTTTTCGTACTCGTCGTTCACCTAGAGAGCTGTTTGTTCTCTTAAGTTGGTGACGCGGCACTTGGCTTGCACGCTTAATCGGCCTCTTCCTGTGCTACTCTCTCTCTCTCCTCTCTCTCTCTCTCTCTCTCTCGCTCTGCTTGGTACAGTTCGCAATCAAAACATCCTCCATAACACACTCCGTCTTGGCCTCTTCTTTTTCTTCTCTCTCTTATCTCATTAATTCACTCTACTTTATCAAGTGCACTCTTAACCTGATATATTTCTAAAAAAAGAATTTCAATATTTTTGAAAAAATGTATTAATTACTTTCTCTTACTTATATATATATATATATGTTAATATATTTAGAGAGAAAGTATTGGATTCATGTCAAAAATTCGATGTCGAGATTTTGATGGTTATACACGTTTCGAGGTTCCCTGGTGTGACTGGCGCAGAGCACACAACTCTCTCTTACCCTTCGCTAAGTGAAAGTTGTCCACCGTGCTGATCACACCAGATTTTTTGTGCCGAGATATATTTAGTTGCTCTTAGCACTTTAGTTCCAAACTTGATCACGCGATGATTCATAGATGGCGCTGAGCTACGAATGCTGCCACATCAGTAAAGTAAACTTCAAACGATTTCAACGAAAAATTTCACTGATATGCTTTTTAAAGAGCATCTAACAAATAGTTCATTTATGAATTTTAAACAAAATCGTTGGAGCGAATTTTGAGAAAATCGCAAAAAACTGAAAAAGTACATCAGTAAAGTACTAGTACTCTTTGGGCGATTTTGTTCAAAAGCTTATTTTCACCCTTTGGGGGAGGTGTCTAACTTAAATATAAAATTTCACCCTTGTAGCTATTTTAGTTCCTGAGATATTTGGTTCACAGACAGACACACTATAGACACACACCGACAGACCATTTTGAGAAAAACCACTTTTTTTGGAGTTTTGGATTTACTGATGTAATTTTTCATTTTTTTTTTTTAATTCATAATTCAACTATTTGTTAGATGCTCTTTAAAATGTATATTCTCATTTTGCCATTGAAATCTTCTGAAGATGACTTTACTCTTATATGTACTTCATAGGAAACATAGAAGAAATGGTTGCACAGAACACAACTTTCGACTACCGAAGGTAAGAGAAAGTTGTGTGTTGTGTGCCAGTCACACCAGATTTTTTTATTTCATTTACCTCTATATAGAGGGAAAAAGTTATAGTTTAAATTCAATTAGATTGTGGGTGTTAGATAACACGTTAAATTAGAAATTTGCCATGTGTTTCATATATAATAAAATTCTATTATTATTCGACGACAAGTTGCTGTTGATGTTCGAAATTATGAAGAACAAATAATATAATATTGTAGTTAATTAAGTTTCGAGATCAGTATATTTGAATAAAATATTAATATTCACTGAATACCACGATTTGGTCATGACTAGTCATAGATACTATATAACAAATTTGTGAGTATGTTTATTCGTTGGGGGGACTCCCAGGAACTTGTCGTGTATATATTGAGTATTTGTGGTATTGGTAGGAGGTCTGGTGCAAAGGGTAGAAGAACACCGATAGCCATGGAACGTTCGACCCACCCACAAATCAGTGGCGGATCCAGAGGTGTTTCTCGGAGGGGGGGAGGTAATCTGGAGTGACTGGTCGCACAGCACACATTTTTTCTTAATTTCGGTAATTTAAAGGCGCATTCTCTACTTGTTTGTCAGAATATAAATACAAATCAAATTTTTAAGTATTAATTTTTAAAATTTTACATTAAAAATACATTTTTTTTTTTAAGTATTATTTTTTTTTTTCAAATCTCAGGGGGTAATTACCCCCTTTACCCCCCCCCTTGTATCCGCCCTTGTCACAAATACTCAAGCTAATTACGGCTCTATATACTAATTCAAAATGTTATTTGTCTAAGAATTTCCAATAAGTTCAGGAAAGGAAATAAAGTTTTAAAATCTTTATTTGTATTTGTGTTAAATTTTCTTTTAATTTTTAAGTCTTTCGGTATGTTAGGCCTTTTTTTTAGACTTTTAATGATATTCTTTATTTAGATAGGATATATATTAGGGGGTTCAGGCACACCATTTGGTATCCAAATTTACTTAGAAATGTATCAAATAATGGCGCAAATTAAATGTCCAATCAATTATAATATCTATAAGGTATTATTTGAGTTTCTTAAAAAAAATTTGAAGTGTCAGCGTGTTTTCAAGGATAGTGTTTTTTAACCGATAGTCCTTGAGTCATTGAGAGGGAGACGAGTTAATTTGCCCCCCCCTCCCCGCCAACAGCAAATAAAATAAATATCCAGAAAGCTGTTTCACAGAGCAACAGCCTGCCTCTCTAATGTCCGAGCCAACTTGTTGATTTTATGTTCCCATATTGAAGAAATTTGATTATAATTAACTTTCCAAAATATTTAAGAGATTCAAATTATTACTACGTTACTCCCTGGACCATATTTAATTTCAAATAGATTCATTGAAAATTTTGTAATTCTATAGCACATATAGGCCTACATACATACATACGTTTTTCCCATTTCATTTATATAATTTATATATAGATATACCTTGGATTTATTTTTTAAATTATGCAAATTAAATAAACAATCAAAGTAATCTCATTTTCTTTATCAACAAATGGTATAGATTAAATTTATAAAAGAGAACAATTTACAAAGACAATCTCTCTCTTGTTTAGATTTATTTAAATGACAAATCCCAGAATGTAGAAAACAGTCAAAGGATGTAAACAAATCTAATTTGTGGAATTGTATACGTTCAGTACATCTCTCATTTAAACTATTACTAAATCTCATTTCATGTAATTTAATGACATATTCATTGTTGATTGAACTTAATAAGACTAATTGTAGTTGTGAATAATAAACACTGACAGAAAGAGAGAGAGAGAGAGAGAGAGAGAGAGAGCCTTTGGGCTAAAAGGGACTATTTGAACTTTAGTCAAACTATCAAAGATCCTGTCAAACTTGGCGAATGCAGGCAATCGGGGTCCTGGGGGAGATTGCTCTTGCTCCTAAAATTAATTTTAAAATTATTTGAAATTTTCTACAAGTTGTATTCAAAAGAAAGAGGTGGAATCGCTTATTGCTATGTTAGAAAGGCAATTGAAATTTAATTGATATATGATTAATTATAGAATAATAATTGTGAGATTTAATTTATTTTTAAAAAGTATTATTTCCGAAATTACTTGAAGGATTTTTATGGGTTGTTTTTTACTTTCTCTTATCTATGTATATATATATACCAGATTGACCGTCCAGGAACCTGTTTTTTGCGCTTGAACCAATCATTGAAGGTGATTGATAGAAAGTATGAATGACTCAATCGATTGATCGTCTAGGCCCATTTTGAACAATCATTACGCCGGGCAACCATGGAGTTTACCCTTGCTCTTAGCACTTTCCCACATAGCACTGCAACCAAAAGCGGACATTTAGACGTCGAAGGGACGATGCTGCAACTTTGGGACATCGCAGAACGTCCCTGCGGCGTCGAAATGTCCGATTTTTGGTTGCAGTGCTATGTGGGTTAGTTCCAAACTTGACCAAGCGATGATTCACGCTGAGCTACGAATGCTTCCACATCAATAAAATGTACTTCAAACAATTTTCACGAAAAATTTCACTGATATACTTTTTAAAGAGCATCTAAAAAGTAGTTCATTTATGAATTTTAAACAAAATCGTTGCAGTGAATTTTGAGAAAATCGAAAAAAACTGAAAAAGTACTTCAGTAAAGTACTAGTTCTTTTTGGCTGATTTTGTTCAAAAGCTTATTTTCACCTCTTGGTAGGGTGCTTAACTTAAATATAAAATTTCAACCTCGTAGCTATTTTAGTTCCTGAGTTATTTTGTTCACACACACCCACAGAAAGACCATGTTGGATTCAAGGGACCTCAAAACGTGTATATCCATCAAAATCTTGACATGAAACCAATACTTTCTCTCTATATTTTAATATATATAGAGGTAAGAGAAAGTAATATGAACAAAATTTGACCCACATCTCAAAAAGGTTCTCCATCCCAGTTATAGAGAATCCAAGAAAATACTCGGATTTACCAAATGGGGAGGCCCAAAAATCCATGATTTTCCCATTGGAAAGCATTGAATTCTCTCTCCTTAAATTATTAAAAATAAATTCTCGATTTTTATTTTAATTTTTTTTTTCTAACAAAAGAAAAAGAAATTTTATTCGAAAATAGGTTAATATGAAAATTTTATGTTAAAAAAGAAAAAAAAAAAAAAAAAGAAACTTCCCAAGGAAGGAAGGAAAGTGGCTGTTTATCCCCACCACTCACGCTCACCCTGATCGATGCTCGCCAGAATTAGACTAATCTTTCTGAAGGCCATTTAAAATAATAATAATAATAATAGAAGAAGTTTCCTTGAGATTCAATTTATGTCTGGCCTTAGTTGGTCTTCTTGCATTCCTGCACGAAAGACCTGACTGTTGAATGCGCCCCCTCCCCCCCCCCCTCCCCCAACTAACCATTATTTCATAGAACGAATAAATAAATAAAGTCTCGTAAAGACAGAGAGTTGGACTTTCAATTTATTTTTACATTTTTTTTTGTCATTTTTATTTGAAAATTAAGGTAATACTTAAGGTTGTTCGGACATTAAAGGACTTTATTAGATTAAAAGCTAATTTTTTAATATGATATTAATCACTATCACACAGGGGCGGATTAAAGGGGGGGGCGAGGGGGCGATCGCCCCCCCCCCCCGAGAAGAAATTCACAAAGTTAAAAAAAACTAGTAATCTAAAGAAATTATGATTTCCGCTCTTTAGTTTCAATTGAATTTGTTACCAATCAATTTAAATAAATAGGAAAGGGGTCAAATGGCCATAGATGCCGTCAAAGTCCTTAAATAAAAAAAAAATAAAAAAATAAAAAAAAATCCGCCCCCCCCCGACAAAATGGCATTAATCCGCCACTGCTATCACATACGTATGAAATAAAATTTTGAAGCAGATCTGACGCAGGGTTATCGTGTAATTAATTTAAAAAAAATTGAAATTTAACATGTAGTCTATGGGGAATGTCGACGAAACGCACACATATCGAATTATATAGCCATCTCTGCATCTGATATAAAAACAAAAAACTTACATTTTATCATTTCACTTTTTTTTTTTTTTTTTTTTTTTTTTTTTCTTTATTTTTCTGGCCGTTAGCCTCCGCCATTCAGCCATCCAAAGTTTTACAAAATATACATTATAAAAAATATACATATACATATTACATTATATAAAAAGACATTATACAAATAATATACAGTTTATAAAAACACTTCTATCAAAATTACTAATATAAAAACAAGGTACTTATAAAGGATATAATATATAAAAGATAAACACATATTAATAAAATTAATAAAAAATATAAACATAAATCAAAGTAGTTATTAAAAAACGTCATATGAATTATATTATCTCAAAGAATATTGTTCTCAAAAAATATTATATCCAAACTTAAACAAATCAAAAATAGCTATTGTTGAGTTATATTGTTATGTTTGCTGCGGTTAGGAAATTATTGAGGATTATCATTTCACTTCCATAGAATACGTTAAAAATAAAATCAAAAGTTTCTGCTGACTGCTTTTAAAGATATTTTAACAAGAAAGTCAAAAAAAAAATCCCGAAAATGACAGTCGCCAATATTTAAAAATGAGACTCAGGCCAGTCTGGCAACGTCGCATAAAATCGGTATAAAAAATATATCTGAATACATTAAACACCTAAATGACCTTAGAAGCTGAGAGGGCAAATAAAAAGCAATATTAACGTCAACAGACAATTGACTTGTCATAAATTGATATGATTATATATAATAAATTAGCATAATTAGTATAGTAATTGAGTTAATAATTAATGAAAGGAAATTATTTGATATACTCGGGATAATAAAATTGACAAATACGCCACGCCACACGCCGCCTTCAAGTAAATTCATATTCCCCCGGGAGTAAAATATTAGAGAGATAATGAATAAAATATGGAATAGCGAGTAAATAATGATAACAAAAGAGATAGAGCTATGACAAATACAGCATGAGGAATTAGTTAAATTAACGTTGCCATAACAACTTTGCAACTTCCTTCTTCCTTTTACTCATATTCATTTGTTTTTACTTTCTCTTACCTCTATATATGTTCAGTTTATAGAGAGAAAGTATTGGATTCATGTCAAAAATTCGATGTCAAGATTTTGAGGTCCCCTGAATCCAAAAAAGTGGTTTTCGCGACATGGTCTGTCTGTGTGTCTGTGTTCAATTTTAAGCATGAAGGAATTGAGCCACAAGGTTGAAATTTTATACTTAAGTTAGCCACCCCATCAAAGGGGTGAAAATAAGCTTTTAAACAAAGAGTACTAGTACTTTACTGATGAACTTTTTCATTTTTTTTTTTTTCGATTTTCTCAAAATTCGCTCCAAGGATTTTGATTAAAATTTAAAAATCACTTATTTTTTAGATGCTCTTTAAAATGTATATTCTCATTTTTTTTTGTTATGTGCTGTGCGACCAGTCACACCAGATTTTTATAGACAACGACGTAAGCGCCATCTGCAGGCATTCCCATAAAGTTAGTTACGATCATCAAGCAAGTGTTTACATAAAAAGCATGATGTTACAATAAGTTTTTACTTTTTTGAATTTGATTTTAACATAGATGGTATAAAATATTATTATTAAATCATTCCAAAATTACATATATAAGCCTATATATACATCCATACATCCATATACACACACACACACACATATATATATATATAACAAGTTGAGAAAGGCGCAGCTTCGCCGCGCCCATCTCAACTTGGCCCTGGCGGGCGGCGTCTCGGGAAGTGATCAGTAGTTTTCCTCTTAATTTTAAAGCCCATATTATTTTTGCCTAAATGAAAATACAATGAATCAAGTTTAAAATTTGAGTATTCGCCCTGCCCGGCTTCTGGGTTTTGAAGGCCATGAGAAAATTACGGGCGGGTAGCAAGTCTAAATTTCCCTTTAATAAACTGATTCGGGCCAACGGGCATTCAAATAAAATCAGCCGGACGGGAACCTATTAAAAAAAATCAACAATTTTAAAATAAAAATTTCGGGGGTGAGGCAATTGCACAATTAATCTTTAAACTTTTAAACCCCTTGATAGATAATCATTCAAGAATTTTAAATCCAAAAAAGCATGTTAATATTTGAAGAAATAGAAGAATAAAAAATTTGGTGGGGGGGGGGGGGGCTGTCGAATTTAAAAAAACTCTGAAACAACGATTTTAGATTTTTATCTAAGGAAGGATTTAGTGAAGAAACTAAATTGATATCTCTTCTGGTTTAGAAATTAAAGAAAAATCAAATTTTTACTCTAAGTTGGCGATTTGGGGTACTTAGGGGCCGAATTTCAAAAAACCCTGTAACAACGAATTTAGATTCCTATCAAGGTAAGGTTTTAGGGAAGAAACCAAATTGATATCTCTCCTGGTTAAAAAAAAATTTTGAATTTGCCTCTCCGACTCCGCCCTCTCTGTATTTCGCCAATCAGCGCTATCCTTGAGGCATCCCTGAGGCCTGATTGGTTGTTTCACACATCAGACACCTTCTTAGGGCTTTATTAATAAGTATGATACAATAATCAAAACCCTGACATCTAATTTACATTTTTTCTCATTCAACACAATGTTCCACATTTTATTAAGCCTATGTTCTTTGTTAATATTATTTGGAGCCCTCGAGGCTTGGTGTAGGGGTTAGCGTGCTAACCTCGTATACCAAAAGTCGCGGGTTCAGACCCCATGCAGTCCGATGATTCTATTTAAGTCATTTGGATACCAAATGGCTTAAATAAGAATACCTGGACCCCCAATGTGTATATTAATCAATAACGGATACATGGGCGTACCCAGGATCAAATCTAGGGGGGGGGGGGCATGGTCAGATCATGATCGTCTAGTTAAGTTTTATTTTATTTCAAGGTCCTGAGGATGGATGGCGTATAGCCCCCGAAACCACATTAGGAAATAAATAATAAAGTCTTTTTTCTTCACCTTTCGAAAGGTCTCTGAAATTTAAAATACGATCAATAGAATTCTAAATTATTCTCCCATGTAAATATAAAGATATTTTATGGCTGATTTAAAAACACTTAAAGTTTTGCAATAGGTGGATATGGAAATTGTAAAGTTTTACCGTAGCGTAATAATAATAATAACCAATAAATCAATTTGAAAACGTTTTGGCCTCGTTGCATATTTAATATCTTTTAGAAATTTCAATCTCATCAAAAAAATTGGACAAACTTTAACGAAAAAAAAAAAAAAAAGATTTCTTTTTTATTTGTTACTTACCGTTTGAGAACGAATATTATTTTTTTTCTTCTTTCTTTTTATGACTTTTTGACACAAAGATCTAAACCTGAAAATGTCACGCACATAAATGTATGTGTCTGTGTGAATTAGAGACATTGATTTTCCAATTAAATGTTAGAAAACTCAAAATTCAGCACACGATTTTTCTTTTTTTTTCAATATATAAAAAACTTTTAAAAAATATGGAATTTTTTTTTTTTGCTTAATATAATGTGAAAGTTAAAAGATGAATAATAAGTTGGAAAAGTTTTTAATAACTAGGGTTGTTATAAACGGAAATTATAACCCAAAGGTATATATTTAATATAATAATAAAAAAAAATAAATCTTCAATTATTCCGAACAAATGGTGTGATTTATGGCACAGGTATTACCATGGTCAATGCTCTGCCGAATTAAAATCAATTATCCCACCCAATGCAACATATTCACGGAATACAAGAGAGGCATCGTCCCAGCATCCCTATGCTGTGCATCTCTCAACTAACAGAACTAGTCAATTCCAATCTTTCTTTGCCCCCATGACATCCCGTGATTTAAACAAGCTCCCTGCGTCTATCTTCCCCAAAACCTACAATCTTCAGACTTTCAAGAAAGGAGAAATGATTGCCATGGTAACACAAGATAAATATTTACCCATGTTTATAAATTTTACATCTTGAATTCTAATATATCGGCAGGAACTAAATATATCTCGACACAAAAAAATCTGGTGTGACAAGCGCAACTTTCGATTACCGATGGTAAGAGAAAGTTGGTAAGTAGCCTAGTTCGAATTGTTATAGGTCCCCCTAATGATACGAAAAAGAATTCGTTTTATCGAGTGTATCAAAATAAACAGCAGTTTTTCGATTTACCAAAGTTCACACCTAAATTACCGAAAAATTCGAATTATCGATGTTCAACTGTACTAGGAATTAATATTTTTATTTTTGAAGAGATTTTTTTTCTCTTTAGTTTCTAAAAATAGACTTTCTCCCAAGTAAAATGACATATAATACTTGTATAATTTAATTTATTGCAATTTAGTAAAAAAAATATAATAAAAAAAAACTTTAAAAAAAAAAATGCTTTTATTTAAATTGAACTAAAAAGAGAGAAATAATTTAATTCTTGTTAAAATTGTTGAATATTTATGACTTAAAATAAAAGCGTGGGGCGCACATTGATAGCTTAAGGAATTGTATATATTAATATTTAGAGCCTCGGAATCATTGAAGCGCCCCACGCTTTTATTTTAAGTCATAAATATTCAACAATTTTAACAAGAATTAAATTATTTCTCTCTTTTTAGTTCAATTTAAATAAAAGCATTTTTTTTAAAAAGTTTTTTTTTATTATATTTTAATTTTAAACTTTTTAGTCTTTTTTATTATAGAGTAAGGCAGGATGCGTGAAATAAAGTACCCCATTAGTTTGGTCAATTTTGTTAAAACCCAACTCACTATTTGCGTCATCAAAAATGACTCTCAAATATCAAATTTCACACCTCTAGCTCATCGGGAAGTCTTTTGAAATTAGATTAATACGAGTGAGGTTTCAAATAAAGTACCCCATTAGTTTGGTCAATTTTGGTAAAACCCAATTCACTATTTGCGACATCAAAAATGAAACTTAAGTATCTAATTTCACACCTCTAGCCCATCGGGAAGTCTTGAAATTAGATTAATACGCGAGAGGTTTCAAATAAAGTACCACATTAGTTTGGTCCATTTTGGTAAAACCAAACTCACAATTTGCGTCATCAAAAATGACTCTCAAATATCAAATTTCACACCTCTAGCTCATCGGGAAGTCTTTTGAAATTACATTAATTCACGAAGGGTTTCAAATAAAGTACCACATTAGTTTGGTCTATTTTGGTAAAACCCAACTCACAATTTGCGTCATCAAAAATGACTCTTAAATATCAAATTTCACACCTCTAGCTCATCGGGAAGTGTCCCTAACAAAGACTTAAAGTTGGTGATTTTGAAAGAGTAAGTTAAATAAAAGCATTTAATAAAAGCATTAAAAAAAAAAAAAAAACTTTTAGTTGCACTTGGAGCATCTCTAATTGCCATATAAGGCAAATTAAAGCAATTAAAATTTAATTAATAAAATGCATAATAAATGTGAGATTTTAAAAATATACTTTCATTTTAATTAAAGTTCATTCTTAAATCCCACAAAAATTTATCCAATATTTTTTTGATTAATTTGACTTGATAATTTCGTCATCTCACTAAAATTTCGCTGTTTTTTCGTATTTATTTATATTGTGACCGCGAGAGTAAATACAACACAGATGTAAATGTTATGAATTACAAATTTTTATTATATGAATATTAATGTTTAGAATTGGTTCATTCACCAGGAAGGAAGGCAGGCAGGCAGGCAACAAAACAATCCACTCTGTATTTCAGTTTGCATATTTCCAAGGCGCTACGCCTCAATTCGTAGTGGTTCAATAAAATAACTCCCTCCTCTTAGCAAAGAGAAAAGTGAGTTTTTTTTTTTTTTTTGCCATATTTTCTTCACACTTTAACTTCCCTCTATACTCTTGGGATTTCCGCTAGGCTTGACTTGAGAGAAAAGAAAAAGAAAAAAATTGAGTGTTTTTTAGACTAAAACTAATCTCAACTTGAAATCAAATTGAACCTGCGCTCGGTTCTCGTCTTATTTTTAAAATTTACTTTGATAGATCGATCAATCAAGTCGTCTTTTTAGAAATATGTTCTTTTCACAGATCAGATATTAGACAAATAGCTTTCTCTCTATTACAAACAATTTTATATCAATCAATATCAATAGTGCTCGATGAATGTCAGTTGGATCGCATTTAAATGGCGATGAAATCTTATTTCCTTTAAAGAAAATAACACATTGGAGAGGTCATATTTGTAATAAATTTGTCACAAATTATTGTAATTTTATATATGGTCTCTCCATATAAATAGAAAAAAAAATTAAAATTTTATGTCTGTTACATAAAACAATTTTATGAGTTTATGTAAATATTTTGGTGCATTTATTGAAATCAATATCTATTTAAAAAATAATTACATTTTATTTAGTATAACAAATTTTATTTCTAAACATCTTTTTTTTTTTCAAAAAAAATTCAAAACCGAGCCTTAAACTACCCTCGTAAAATTCCCCATAAAAAAGACCCATAAAAATCCGTCAATTAGTTTCCGAGTTAATGCGTTACAAAAAGTTGAAATTAAATCTCGCATTTAGTATTTTATAATTAATTATTATTATATTTATTAATTATTCTATTATTAATTACTAATAAATATATTAAATTTTAAATTTATATAAATAGAAATTATTGTAAGAATTAATTTTAACTTTGTTTTTTTTTTTAACTCATTTACTCAGAAACTACTTGACGAATTTTCATCGGATTTTTTTAATGTGTAGAGAATTGTAGGGAGTAGAAGGCCGACTGCATAGCTAAATAAAAATTAATATCTGCTTATTTATTTTTGATAAAAATTAATTCTTTTAATTAACTTAGAATTTTGTGGCAAAGTTTTATTCAAAGTTGTGGTTAGGCTGGAGATCCCAGGGCCAACTGCTGGAGCCAGAAAGATACTGTATTCGCAAAATTCGTTAAAAAACTAAAAGAAATTACGTCTATCTAAATAAAAAGACGTAATTTATTTCATTCATTTTTTAGAACGTTTTTCAATTAAATAAATAATATGTCAATATTTAGATGGACATCTCCTATTTAGTTAATCAAGCTTTAGATAATTTCAATAACTTATCGATATTAAACAGAGAGAGAGAGAGAGAAACGATTAAATTATTAATCAGCAATTAATTATCTAACTAACTGCGCGGCCCGCCTTCGACACTCCCGGATCACTTTTTTTTGTTTTTCTCTATAAAGAAATCTGACAGACAGACGGACGGACGGGCATCTTACATATATAGATGCTTTTGCAGACGAATTTTTTTGGTATCTGAGGCCATATTAGTTAAAGACGTTTCGGCTACTGGTCTAGGCCATCTTCAGAGCCGAAGAATAAATTAAATTTTAATTTCATTTTTCATTCAAAATTAAAATTTATTCTCGCCTTTGACTCTGAAGATGGTCTAGACCAGAGGCCGAAACGTCAGTCAGACAATAAAACAAATCATTTTGGCTGCATATGTCTTTTTGGAATTTTTTTTTTTTTGACTCCACCTTAATATAAATTTTATATTTTTTAGCGTTAAACTTTTTTGTTTTTGTATTATTTTACAAAATCTGGGAAGGGGGAGGCGTCATATGATTATATATTTTTAAGGGAGGCGTTGTAACATAAAGTTTGGAAACCAATGGCTTAGATATGTGAAGAGGTTATTTGACCATCATTACCTCCTAAGCGTTCCGATTGCCCAATAGCAAAATTAATATTTTAATCTTATTAACAACTTCAAAACAGCATATGCATATTAAATATGACAACTCCTGATTGCCTGATGATGGTCAAATAAATTCCGACCGAAACGTCGCCTTCCTGGCTGCCACTTCCTGCCCATTCTTCTAAGTTATTTTGATAAGGTCATGTCGTTCTTTCGTTCTTCCAGCCCCGGTGCTTGTCGTTAAAAATGCATCACTTTCACCTTGACAATTTATGTCTGCAAGAGTGTGGGTGGGTGGCATCGTGAACCACTTGAACATATTGATCTATAAAGTCCGATAATAGAAAATAAAAGCTTATACAATTTTAAACTGCTCCACAGCTCAATTTTGTTTAAAAATACATAGGCTACATCCCCACTCCTAATCTCTTCTGATTCCCCTATAATCTTTCCTATTTAATATTCAACCTAAAAAAAAAAAAATCTATTTTTGAACTTGAGATGTCCTTAGGAATTTAATCAATAAATAATTGGAATGTTCTTTTTTTTTAATATTTGATAGAAAATTTAAAATTTTATTAGATTTAGGTCAAGTTATTAAATTTTAATATTCGCCTGTTATTTATTTATTTATGGACGTTGTTGACCAACCAAGCGAAGGAGTCGTCTTTGGAAGGATGTTTATATTTCAATGACGGTCTCAGGATTTTGTTAAAAGGGGCATTCTAAGAGAAAAGGGGTAAGCATAATATAGTTCTGAAGATCTAAATATGCATTCAAGTATCTCCTTTATGTAATCTTCTTGCGATAAACTTATAACATTTTCGATAAATAGGAGAAAAGAAAAGATCAGAGCTTGTTTATCCACCAATCACAAGATTTATTTGCAAATATATCGGGTTGAAAAAAGGCCACCCATCATCAATGCAGAAAATATAATTTTTATCAATGTTAAATTACACTGTTAAAAATTTTCAAGAAAACTTCATATACAAGTATAGGAACTCTGTTTCATAAACTGTTTATGAATAGTATATGAGAAAATTCAACCAAACTTTCTTGTATATTTTAAAATTAATTATTTTGGTAAAAATTGTTAATTTTAATTTTTATAGCTATTTAGTTGAATTATTTTATAAAAATTATTTAACTAGTATGATTTTAATATAATTAATAAATACTTAAATAGTTTAGAGCGCGAATTTCAAACCAGAATTTAATAAATTTAGATTTGTGAAATAAATTTTAAAAGAATAATTTCAAGTTTCCTTAAAATAATTATAAAATAAAATTAATAAAACTTCCTTGAGGTAGTCGAGTTATTTGAGAACGTTTAGACCAGTGATTCTCAACTTGTCGCGGTACACTTTTAACGATTTCAAAATTTGGCGGCACACAAAGAAAAAGATAAGTTTAAAAGTTGGTAATTTGTTCATAAACTTTTATATTAATTTTATTTCATTTCTAGGTATATTAATAGTGAACCACGAAAGTATATGGAAAATGATTGAAAAAACATATTTTTTTTACAGTGTACCTGCAATTAATGACATTAGACGACATTCACCATCAAAACTACTTTCTGTACTGAATTGGCCGGGATCAATTCATCCATCTTCGGCCTTCACTCTATTTTTTGTATAAAAAATTTGATTTTGCTCTTTGAAAGCTGAAGATGACAGGGTTGAAACGTTCCAATAAAGAGTGCTTAATTAATAAATAGAGGCTCAATACTGCATACTCTTCCCTACTCAACATATCAGCCACATTCTACTATTCAACTCCTATAAACACCCGGGCTTGGTGTAGTTGGTAGTGTGCCTACCTTTTATACCGAACGTCGCGGGTTCAGATCCCAGGCAGTCTGATGATTTTATTTAAGCCATTTGGATACCAAATGTAAACAAAACGTTTTTTCTTGTTTTATATAAAAAAGTGCACAGAGCAATAATGTTAGGATTTAATTTCTTTTTCCCTACAAGATGGCTGTTTTATTCAATTTCGATCATAATGGCGCTTGGTTCCTTTATGCATAAAAAAAATGTTTCCCTTGTAAAATGATAAATAGTAATTAATTTTTATTGCAAGCTGCACTTGGAGCATCGTTAATTACCATATAAGGCTATCAAAATAAAATTTATTACTTTATATGTAATCAATAAGTTTAAACTCGTTTTTTTTTTCTTCGTTTTTCAAAACGATGATAATTCTTTTTGAATGTTAGCGACGTGTTGATTTTACCAATGCAATTCCTCCCCCTTAAAAAAAAAAATCGCCTTGGTTTTCTTTCAATGTTGCTGAGACTGCTTTTTTTTTGTCTTGTAATATTCAAGACCTGTCACGGCCTTTATTCGATTAATTTCGCCTCTATTATCACAATTATTTCTCTCTCTCTCTCTCTCTCCTTTTCTGGTTTAAAATAACAAAAAAAAAAAAAAAAATTATTGAGTAATAAAAAATGTACACAGGTATTGTCTTAATTCATTCGATTATTCATTTAAATTCATTTTAAAGAGCATCTAAAATGTAATTGATTTTTAAACAAAATTGTTAAAGCCAATAGTAAGAAAAATAAAAAAAAATACATCAGTAAAGTACTAGTACTATTTGGTCGATTGGGGTGAAATTCCTGCTTATGCTTGGGACATGAATACTTAGCTAAAGTTTGAGTATCGAGAGTTCTTTCTTTATTGAATTATTTAATTTAATCCACACTTTATGATCTTTCAGTTGAAATTCATTCAAATGATAGTGAAAATGACGTCAAATTCCAGCTAAAGGGAATCGCCTCCTTTTAATGGCAATTTGGAGAAAAGCAATAAAACAGCCATTTAAAAGCAATAAAATCTCTTTCAGAGAAATTTACATAAACATTATGTTTTGATATTTTAACTGGAATCGATCTTCTTGAAATTTAAGATTTTTTCACAATAAATTAAATTGATTTCAAGTGAAATATCAAAAAATGTGGATTAATGGGAATTACTCAAAAACGAAAAAACTCTCGGTACTCAAATTTTATACTTAAGTCAAGTACCTATGTCGCAAGTATTTCAAGAAATTTCAATCACATCAGTCAAAGGGTACTAGTACTTTACTAAGGTATTTTTTCAGTTGTTTTCGATTTCTCAAAATTCGCTTTAACGATTTTGATTAAAATTCAAAAATCCTTTATTTTTTAAAAAGTATGTCAATAAAGCTTTACGTGAAAATAGTTCAAGTACACTTTACGCTGCGATTCAACCCAGGGGGTTGGGTGATCCTCCAGGAAGCCCTGGCGATCATTACTCTGAGGAAGGGGGCATATATCGCACTAAGATGACGAAAAGACAAAAAAAAAAATACTCATACTTACTGGTATCGATACTTTCCTATCCATACAAAATCAAGTATCGATCGATACTTTATTTTCAATAACACATCCCTATTCAGGATACATTTCGAGCTTTTTGAAATGTGAAATTTTAGGGTGAAGAAAAATTGAATATCCATTTACTTTATTATACTGAGGGAGAGGTAAGGGAATTGCCCAAAATTGGAACCAGGTTGCTGGCTCTAGAGCCAGGTATCGGTTGAGGGGTTGGTGCGTGTCTGCGTGCACGATGCACCAGAGGTAAACAACTAGGGAATGTTTTTTTTTTTTTTTTTGCTGGCTTTGAGAGTTTTTATGCCGTAATTCAAGGCTTGTCTCTCAAATAAAAAAAAAAAAAAAAAAAAAAAAGAAAAGAGATTAGTTTTCTAACAAGTAAGTATTTTCGCACATTGATTAAAAATATATTGATTGGAAATAGCTATAAAAAATAAATAAGAAATTATATTGTATTAAGAAAGAGAGAGCGAGCTTCTCAGTGCGTTAACATCATGTTCAAATAATCGGTCTCTTGACAATTCGTAATAATTTATCAAAATGCCTCGAGCTCTCTCTCTGGCTGGCTTTTGTTTTAATAAAAGCATATTTCTCTCTTCATTTTAAATTGCATTTGTTTAAATTGTATGTAGCTATTGTTCATAGTAAAGTTTAAATTAATAGACATGATTTTTGTTTGTGACAAATAATAGGACAGATAAAAATAATAATCTTTCGAATTAATTGTTTTAGTTTGTTATAGAATTGTTTTAATTTTCATAAAAGAGAGATTAAGTGAGCAAATGTTCCTTTTTATTTTTTATAAATCAAATCCGGATTAATAGACTAACAAGCTCATTTTTAGAAATTATAAAATAAGGGTACGAATTTCATTCAAAAAATCTGGTGTGACTGGTCGCACAGCACACAACTTTCTCTTACCTTCGGTAATCGAAAGTTGTGAACTGTGCTTGTCACACCAGATTTTTTGTGTTGAGATATATTTAGTTACCGACAGTAGGGTACATTTGAATTCAAGATGTAAAATTTATAAGTTTGGGAAAATATTTATATTTTGATACCATGGCAACCATTTCTCCTATCTTTTCTATGTAGTACAGGAGTAAAGTGGTCTTCAGAAGATTTCAATGACAAAATGAGAATATACATTTTATAGAGAATCTAAAAAATAATTGATTTTTGAATTAAAAAAAAAAAATCGTTCGAGCAAATTTTGAGAAAATCGAAAAAAAACTGAAAAAGTACATCAGTAAAGTACTAGTACTCTTTGGCCGATTTTGTTCAAAAGCTTCGTGTCACGTCCCATGGAGGTGCCTAACTTAAATATAAAATTTCAACTTGCTAGCTCTTTTCGTTCTTGAGACATTTTGTTCAGAGACACACAGACAGACAGACAGACAGACAGACCATGTCGAGAAAACCACTTTTTTGGATTCAGGGGACCTCAAAACGTGAAGATCCATCAAAATCTCGACATCGAATTTTTGACATGAATCCAATACTTTCTCTATATATATATATTACATATATACATAGGTAAGAGAAAGTAAAAAGAACGATATGGAAGGAATTAGTATAGTTTATATTTAAATCATTTCGTCATTTGGGGTACCTCAATTTTTGACCTTAGGATTTTATTGCTCTCTCAGGACCTCGCAGTATCCTTATTATATGGACCCTGTTATGCAAATGTGTGTCAAAGGTCAAAAAATTCAAAATTGAGTTAAGCACGGAATATTGTTTTAAATGCTATAATTAATAATATTTTTTATGAAATATGTCCTAAAAAAATTTATATTTAATGTAAAAGCTTAAAATTATTTTTACAATACTTCAATGCAGGATTTTCATTTTGCAAAAATGATTTATGTTCCTAACACGTTGTTTTTTATGATGTTAACAACCAATAAAAACTTATTTAATAATATTATATATTATTTACCTTAAATAAACTAAAATCCTTTTTTTTTGAAAAATGAGAAATGAATTCGTAGATGTCAAAATTTAATTTTTACTTTCTCTTACCCTATATATGAAATATTTGTTATTATTCCTGATAATGAAAATTAGGATCAGTGCGATTTCGAAAAGACAACCAAATAAATAATATTAAGTCAATTTCATTATAACTGATTTACTGTTGCCATGTTCACTTCCATTCAGGAATTAATTGATGAGAAAATTTTATTATCACTTTGTATTTATTTTAAAATATTAATACTATTTAAAATTGATTAATAATAATTTTGATAAAAAGTTTCTATGCTACTAGTATTAAATATAACCATAAAAGAACTTTAATAATATCTCCGTTTTAATTTTTGAATTATAACCTAAAATTATTTTATTAATCTAAATAGTGCATAGATTAATTTGCAATCAAGAGACTTTGAAGCATTTTTACAAATATATATTGGACTTAGAGTATTTTGCAAAAATAACTCCAACGATTTTGATTAAAATTAAAAAATCAATAATTTTTTAGATTCTCTTTAAAATGTATATTCTGATTTTGTCATTGAAATCTTCTGAAGACCACTTTACTCTTGTACTCCATAGAAAAGATAGGAAAAAATGGTTGCCATGGTAACAAAATATAAATATTTTCCCATACTTATAAATTTTACATCTTGAATTCTAATACATGTATATCTGTGGAAACTAAATATATGTCGACACAAAAAATCTGCTGTGCGACCAGAAACACCAGATTTTTTTTTGCAATGTTAATTGAAACTGACCATGTGCATTTACAGTGCCAAAACTAGTTAATTACAAAAAACTTTTCCAAAAGTGAGTGCCTAGTTGAATATTAAAACAATTTATTACTGCTATATAGGAAAATATACCGACTGAATTTTGTTCGTAATCTATTTACAGATTTTATAAACATAAGAGTCATAAATTAACTCTTGAGTTTTATTTAATAAAATACAGGTTTTTCTCGTTCCCGATGCATCTAGACACTTTTGGAAATGGACCACTTATATATTAACATATTTCAGGGCCGTTGCCAGGGTGGGGAGAAGAAACATGGAATTCTTTTTGTTTTTTCCTTGCTCGGCGACGATCTGATAAATCAATTTCTATAAAAATAAAACTGATGATGGCAGTGCATCAATGTTAAAGGGGGCTTTTTGTTTTTTGTTAATAAAATAAATCCTATTTTTATTACTCGTCCATTCACAAAAAAAAAAAAAAAAATTTTGAATGTAACTTTCTAGCAATTCCACGATATTTGATATCGCTATCAGATTTGTCTATATCCATTGAGGTGTAAACAAAATAAATTGAATGGCTGGGGGTCGTTGCTATCGACTGCCTGCCTGCCTGTCATTATGCTAATGGCTCCAATCAGACAGCGTATATTTTTCCATTTACCCTAAATTCCACGCACATGCTCTCTGTACATAAATAACGTTTCTTTAATTCACTCACGATTATTAAAGCGAATTGTTGATTTAAAACAAATTGGATAAATATTATCAATAAAGTGGAGTGAAAAAGAAGAAAATAATTTCCTTTTAGAGTTATGATACAGCCACAAAGTGTTTGACTAGGGTAGGGGGGGGGGGGCAGTGGGTGCGTGTGCCCCGGGCGGCAGATATCAGGGGGGCGGCAATTAAAGAAAGATTTACTAAAAAAAAGGTAAAATGATATGAATTTTGTATAGAAAATTTTAAGGAGGGGGCGGTAAATTAAATTTTGCCCTCCCTAAAAAAAATCTCCTAGTTCCGGCCCTGGGTCGTGTTTGAAAAGTGATTTCTTTTTACTTTCTCTTAACTATGTATATATGTACCGCCTAATTCATAAAGCCTTTTAACTAATCAACTGTTAAACGATAATATGTAATTTAGTAAACTTTCTATTCATAAACACATTTAAACTGTAGTTAACTAAAATGAAATTTAAGAAAATAAAGTTTGGCACCATGGCAAAAACCTCCGCCATTTTGCGAAATTCGTTGCATTAAGCTGACATCTGCCGGGAAATAAGAAATATATTTATATGTCAAACTAATTTGTTTTGATCGTTTTTAATAAGATCCTTATAGAATTAATACAAATAATTGGACAAATCAACATGATTGAAATTTAAATGAATATTGAATTTGAGAAAATAATAAAAAGAAGCCAAAATTTGACTGAAGAAGAAAATGTAAATATTTTTGACATAGCCTGTTGTTTTGATTTATTTTAACTAAAAAAAAAAAAAAAAAAAAAACAGATTTGAAGACGAATAAAGAAAAACAGACAAAGTGAAAAGAAATATAAATGTCAGAGGTTAGTTTTTTCAAAATATTACTTTTTCAATAAATCATTTAATTCCATTTGGACTAGATGCTAATAAGCACACCCCTTTTTTCAGTTTCAATGCATTCTCCAAAGGAACTGAAAGGAATTTAAATCAATTAAAAGCCATAAAAATACATTTGAATAATTACTTAAGTTTGATTTGATAAAAATTAAATATGTTTAAATATCAAATATCAATCAATCAATTAAATATGTTTGAATTCCTATCAAATATTGAAACTCAGTATTACTAACTAATAATATTTTAAGATCTTAAAAAAAAAAAAAAAAAATTTATAGAGAAAAATTCCCAAGTTATCGAAGATTTTGAGGTTAGGTAAACTTAAAAATGGCCTTAAACAAGGGGTCTCGGCATTTTAGTTAAAATGGGAATTTAGACTAGATTTTAGGCCTAAAATATGTTTATGAATTAAGATTTTGCTAAAATGCTTTTTAAATCGTCCTAAAACATTGTTTAAGGTTTTATGAATTTAGGCGGGTAAATATATAAATATATATAGAGACAGTAGCGTATCCAGGTGGAGGCGAAGGGCTCGCTCCCCCCCCAAAAAAAAAAAAAACTATACACGCCCCTGCTTATAGTATAGCTATTTTTCCTGCATTGATTAAGCGATGAAGTGCTTGCAAATAGATACACGCAAGAACCAATAATGTGTAGGTGGAGGATACAAATTTGAAAGCAGTTTAATTTTCTATTCTCCTTCAATTGTCGTTGTAATTCTTCAAAGGAACTATAGATAGTTGGTTTGTTTAGTGCTTTATCATTGTTCTAAGGGCTTCCAAACCACCAACCCCTTGGCCTTTGATTAATAATGAAAGGGTCTCTCTCGGTCAATATCTCAATTATACTATTGATAGATTGCGTTGTCTTGACATATTCTGTCACTCTAGAGGGTGGAGAGGGGGGAAAACCCTTCAACATTTGATTATTAACCAAAAGATAAATTAAAAAAAAATCTGGTGTGACTGTCGCACATCACACAACTTTCTCTTACCTTCGGTATTCGAAAGTTGTGTTCTGTGCTTGTCACACCAGATTTTTCGTGTTAACATATATTTAGTTTCCGCCGATATATTAGAATTCAAGAAGTAAAATTTATAAGTATGGGAAAATATTTATTTTTTGTTACCATGGCAACCATTTCTCCTACCCTTCCCATGAAGTACAAGAGTAAAGTGCTCTTCAGAAGATTTCTATGGCAAAATGAGAATATACATTTTAAAGAGCATCTAAAAAATAATTGATTTTTGAATTAAAAAAAAAATCGTTGAAGCGAATTTTGAGAAAATAAAAAAAAAAGTGAAAAAATACATCAGTAAAGTACTAGTACTTTTTGGCCTATTTTGATTAAAAGCTTATTTTCCCGCCCTAGGGGGGTGACTAACTTAAATATAAAATTTCAACCTCGTAGCTCAATTCCTTCATGCTTAAAATTGAACACACACACACACACACCCACCCACCCACACACAGACAGACCATGTCGCGAAAACCACTTTTTTGGATTCAGGGGACCTCAAAACGTGAAGATCCATCAAAATCTCGACATCGAATTTTTGACATGAATCCAATACTTTCTCTCTCTATATATATAGAGGTAAGAGAAAGTAATAGAGAAGAACATAAAATCGAATTATAGTTTTTGAAATTCAAATTGCAATTAGGCTACTTTCAAAATATGAAATTCTATTTCATCCTTTCTCATCAAATATGAATAACGAATCCATTGAAAAATGAAACCCCCATAATAATATTTGCTTACATACAAGATTAAAACGCAGCCAGAAGGGAAGATTCAAGTTTAAAATAAAATGAATTCATAAGAAGCAATTAAATTTTAACGTTAAAAAAAAAAAAAAAAAAACAAGCTGACAATTTATGCTTCTTAACTTTAATTATAAGATAATGAAGGGGAATATTCTGACAGGTGTAGAAGTGACATGAGTGAGAGAGAGAGGGGGCGGAGAACAAAGGGTGTGTCCTTTAAGTCCCCCTTCAAAACAGAGCCCCGAGATCATTTAGTTAATTATATATTCTAATTAATTCCTTTTTTTCTCTCTCGAAAGGGAGAGAAATTCCTATTTTGTTTTGTTTTTTTCGTTTACTCGCTTAGACCAAGTGTTTTGGCATTGATTAAAATTTCAAAACAACGCTGTTGGAGAATATCGGAATTTCTTATACATAGAGTTCTTGTTTATTCAGTTATGTTGTTATCGTGCCCAAAATTGGTTTGGCCACACGCGTAACTGCAAACTTGACAAGCATGCACTTGCAATCTTTTTAAATAAATAAATAAATAAATAAATTTATTACGACCCGCTTAGAGGCACCAGTCCTCGGTGGCTAGGTCCAACAAACACAAATACAAATTTAAATACAATAACAAATACAACAAAACAAAAGGAAACTGTAGCGTCTGTAGGAGAATTTTGCGCAAGCAATTTTAATTGTGCAAGCCGCTTGATGATCGATTGAATTTTAATCATGCACAAACATATTTGCGCAAGCAAAACTCTCAGCCATTTTAGAGACGTCTTGACATTTGATATTTATTTTTTTAAAGAACAACGGTATCTCGTAGTTTCTTTATTGGACAAATATTTACGTATGATATGTATTTATAATCAAAAAATTATGAAAATTTTTAATAATTTATTAGTTCATAGATAAGACATCCACAGATAATATTTTCTTCTGAAGATGGCTGTTGAGTTGGGCCGAAACAGTTATGCATCTGTCAAGAACTAATAAATTATTAAAAATTTTAATAATTTTTTGATTATAAATACATACCATCCGTAAATCCTTGTCCAAGAAAGAAACTACGAGATACCGTTGCTATTAATATAATTATTGGGCCCTCGGGCTTGGTGTAGGGGTTAGCGTGCAAACTTCATATACCAAAAGTCGCGGGTTCGGACCCCAGGCAGTCCGATGATTTTATTTAAGACATTTGGATACCAAATGGCTTAAATAAGAATGCCTGGACCACAATATATATATATTCATAATAATAACGGTTATCGTAAAATGTCTTATAAGGCCTAAGCTGCCGAAAAGACTGTGTGTATGTGTGTATGAATGTGAGTGTGAATGGGAAAAAAAGTGTGAGTGTTAAAAAAAAAAACATATTGAAATTGGAATGTATTGTACTGTCGGGAAACTAAATATATGTCCCGACACGAAAAATCTGGTGTGACACAGCACAGTACACAACTTTCTCTTGCCGATGGAAAGAGAAAGTAGTGTGCTGTGTCACACCAGATTTTTTGTGTCTATTTCCGTACTATCCCACATTAATTTATTTGAACAGTCGAGCCTTTTGACTTTCCATTACGTTATATAGGATCCACCGGTGAAAAGGAATTGGATAGAAAATTTCGACTAAGGAGGCGATGTAATCGAGCTTAGCGCTGTATTTAGTTTGATTAAAATCTAGCCACCACTTGAAAAAAACAAACTATTTTTAATAAAAAAATTAACTGGGAAACGCAGAGTAGTGAGTGCTCTTATTGATTTAGCGAGATTCCATCTAAACTACTCTTAAAAAATATTTTATTATGTAATTTTATTTATTAATCCATAAATACTTTTATAACTTCCCTCTCTCTCTCTCTCTCTCTCTCTTTCTTGAGGGAGAAATAAAAAGTTATAGTCATATCTATGGATAGATAAATATTTGCATAGAAATTCACTTAGAATAGGAAATGTTTTTTTTTTTCTAAATCTTCATAACTTATAATGTTAATTCAATTTTTTTTTCTGATAATATATTCTTTATAGAAACCATTATAGGCCATATATAAAACCAACGTGTTAAGATGGGAGTAATTATTTTGCCCCTGGGATGTAGTCAGCCCAAATGGACAACTCACTATTTTCGGCAACTTGCAACTTTGCCTATAGAATGGTGTTAAGGCGGTTAAGGAGGCAAAGCTGTTCGGATGTTTTTGCCGATAAGATGGAGTTAAGGGTCTTAAAAATTTAGCCAAAAAGCCCAATTTACGCAAATTTGCTATTATTATAATACCATTTATAACAGTATAAAAATATATAAATATAGGCTTATAAGTGATTAGATAATGGCGTAAGATAACAAGTCCAGCCACCTATCGGCAGAATGGTCTACTATTTTGACGTTTTTTACTTTCTCTTTCCTCTATATATGTTAATATATATATATAGAGAAAGTATTGGATTCATGTCAAAAATTCGATGTCGAGATATCGGATGGATATACACGTTTTGAGCTCCCCTGAATCCAAAAAAGTGGTTTTCACCACATGGTCTGTCTGTGTGTGTGTGTGTGTGAATAAAATATCTCAAGAATAAAAAGTGCTAGGAAGTTGAGATTTTATATTTAAGTTAGGCACCCCCATGGGACGTGACAATAAGCTTTTGAACAAAATCGGCCAAAGAGTACTAGTACTTTACTAATGCACTTTTTCACGTTTTTTTGGATTTTTTCAAAATTCGCTCCAAAGATTTTTTTTTTAAATTCAAAAATCAATTATTTTTTAGATTCTCTTTAAAATGTATATTCTCATTTTGCAATTGAAATCTTCTGAAGACCACTTTACTCTTGTACTTCATAGGAAAGATAGGAGAAATGGTTGCCATTGTAACAAAATATATTTTCCACCTACTTATAAATTGTACATCTGAATCCAAATGTTCTGTACTGTCGGTAACAAATACATGTTATGTTGCGAGGGAATAGTGAATCAATATGTAGTAGAAAATAATAAAAGGTCGAGCAGCTATGATAATTTCTTTATTTGAGAACACAGGACGTTTCGGTCGACTATGAATCTTATGGTGAGTTAGAACAGAAAAATCTTAAGTCTTTGACAGACATTTCATAAAATAATAGATCTATAATAGAAGAAAGAAGATTGGGTGTATGTGATATGGAAGTGTAAAAAAGAAGTGTGATGAGAGGATGGGGTCAAAAAATTTATATACTAAATACATGTCGACACAAAAAATCTGGTGTGACAAGCACAGTACACAACTTTCGATTACCGAAGGTAAGAGAAAGTTGTGTGCTGTGTGCCAGTCACACCAGATTTTTATGTATATATCTCGACGTCAGAGACACTCTTTATTCACAAATAGAGATGTAATTTGATTCAGATCAACATACTTATCAGATAGGAACCTTTTTTATTTCCTTTAATCCTATTAATATTTATTTTTTAAGCCCATATATAAATAAATAAAAGGTTTAACCAAATGAGGAAGCAAGGAAGGTGAATGTCTCACTTTCGTTCGCTCTATTGTGTGTGCTTAGGAACAAAACCGCGAATCGACTCTCAAAGGGCCTTAATCCTTCCTTTCGAGAAACCCCCCTCCTGCTTCCAATGCTAATTATTTATTGCCTACTGCCAGGCAGGCTTAAGAGACAAAGGAGAGACATCTTGAAATATTGGGATAAATATTCACATTCTTTTTAAAATGGAAGATGCTGATCCCACCAGATTTTTTGTATCAACACCAAAGAAATGAAGGAATTTGTTGAGAGCATATAAAGTTGTCCGCCTGAATCCTCCAAAATCTCTATATAACTAGCCGCACCGCCTCCCTGGGCCTCCCGCCAGCTGGCTCGGGCCCGCCTACGGCGGACCTTCGCCTTTTCTTAATGATGAGAAACGGGCTGGCGTCTAGACAGGGGGGGCTACGCTCCCCTGGACCCCCCTCCGACTTCTTAATTATAAAAAGAAATTTTTTTTTTTAAACATTCACACTTTTTTCTCATTCACATTCACACACACAAACACACAGTCTTTTCGGCAACTTAGGCCATTTAAGACTTTTGACGATAACCGTTATGAATATATATTATTTAGGGTCCAGGCATTCTTATTTAAGCCATTTGGTATCCAAATGGCTTAAATAAAATCATCGGACTGCCTGGGGTCCGAACCCGAGACGTTTGGTATACGAGGTGAGCACGCTAAACTCTACACCAAAACCCCTAGGGCATGATAACCGTTTTATATGATAATAATTATTGGGGGTCCAAGCATTTCTATTTAACCTCCATCTGGCATCCAAATGGCTTAAATAAAATCATCGGACTGCCTGGGGTCCGAACGTTTGGTATAGAAGGTACAGGCTATTTACTACACCAAGCCCGGGGGCAAAAAAAGAAAATTATTTTTATTACTACTATTCCAATCTAATGCCTGCTTGAGGAATTGTTTACATTCAAAGAATACATAAATATTTCTCCATACGGTTTCCTGTGGGAGAAATCGTAACTTTAGGAATTAATACCTCAAAAGTTATAAGAATTCCGGGACTCGAGTTTTTTAATGGACTCTCCATAACGTCCTCTATAAGTGTGTTTCAGAATTCCAACGGAAAGTTGGTCAAACAGGCGTGACAGAGGACAGACGGACACTCCGCAATTATTATATATAGATAATAGCGGAATGTCCGTATATCCGTCTGTCACGCTCTGTTTGACCAACTTCCCGTTGGAATTTTGAAACGAAATTTTGCAGACTTATAGAGGACGTTATGGAGAGTC